>WEKW01010211.1:10921-53220 GCA_013389905.1 Sula dactylatra | reverse complement strand
CCCTCCCCCCACCCCAACCCCCCCCGAACTGGGGCTCGTCCACTGGCCTTAAAATTTCTGTGACTTTGGACTTACATGCCAGGGAAGACGAATATCCTGCCTCTATCGGCGTTTTGAAAACGTTTCAGGGTGGAGGGGAAGTTCATACTTCGCAGTGATGGCTTTGCTGAGAAAAATCTCTCCCCTGACTGGCATGAGGAGCAATTCGCCGGCAGGAAATACTTTTGTGAGTGGTGGACATGACGATATAAACAGGTAAAGAAAATCTGACAGTGCTTATGCAAAAAGTAGAGCCATTAAGTACTCAGCTCTGAGAACATAAAGGGACACCTGCAAGACAACATATGGAGCACTGGATTTTGTTAGATTACAGCTTTTTTCTTTTTGTCTGCAACGATCCATCTGACTTCCCAGTTTACTACATCTCACACATAAATGCCAGTGTTTCAGATCCACAGCTACCCATTCAGATGAATGATGGCATAAGACATAAAGCTGAAACAGGCTAAAACTTAGAGTGGAAAAACGAGAATAGATTGGAACTATCGTTCTGCTCATCAAAGGGCTGATGTATAGCACATACGAGCACCCACTGCTGCACTCCATGGACATGGTTAAAGAGAGAAACTTACGCTCAGAGAACTTTGGTGTTGCTACACTAGTGAAATTATGTGAGAAAGAAAGTACTTCCACTTCCTTGGGACTTCTTTTTTTTCTGTCTAAGCAGATGCATCTTCTCGGATTCATTCTGTTTTTACAGTAACTGCTATGACTAATTGCATATTTGGATAAAGAATGTGGAATCTTACTTCCAGCATATGAAGCATGGTGATTAGCTGTCACTGAATTCAGTCCCAATCCTGGATAATTTACACTCGTGTTGGCCTCTACGTACAAATGATGAAATTTCAGGCTAAGAGGATATATATCCAATTATTATACATGGTGGGAGAAAGAGAGAGAGAGAAAGAAAGATATGAGAAGATATACATTTAACTTGTAGGAGCTCACATTTTAAGTTCAGCAGCTTGCAGAATGCTCCTGATAATAAAGTTGTGATTGGAGGCTGGTAAATCTGCACCATCATTTCTCAAATTGGTTAAATGATGCAGTTGCACTCAAAAAAGTTGTTAAACCAACTTCTGATCCCTAGGGATTGAGCACACTGACTATCGCTTGTGCAGCTGGGAAAATCCAGTTCTTAGCAATGACTACTTATTCCTGGTAATGATTAAATAGGTTCCACAAGATCATTTGAAAAGCAGTTTGCTTAAATACCATTTATTTGAAGGCCATTAAGTCTCTGGAGTTCAAGGGTAGCAAGGGAGATAATGTCAAGGCAATGATATCACATCTCTATTTTATGACACCAACAGTGCCGTAGATCATACTTTGTACATGATTTAGGTGTGGAGAAAAGCTATTCTTTTAATCCATCTTATCCTTCACCTTCTATCAAGACAGTTCATATTAAAAGGAGAGGTTGGGACGATAAGGAAGTTAGGACATTAGCCATAAGCAGTCTCTCTGTCAAAGGCTACAGTCACTGCGCTGCGAAATCTTTTCTGCAGAGTGCACTTTCTTGTCACAGTGCCGTTATGTCGCACACCCTTGATTCACCATTTCCTAAAAAACAAGTCTGTGTATTTGCTTAAAATCAATCACCTGCTACCTGGTGATATGTGGATGCTGTTTTAAGGCTCCCTCCAGAGTTGCCTTTCTTAGAGGTACCACAACTTGTTTGTTTAGTAAGAAGCAGAACGGGTGGAAGCCCGGCTCTGCGGAAGTGGGTGGCAGAGCTCCAGTGGAATGAATTGAGGCCAGGATCTTTTTCCCATAATGTTCCCATAAAGTGAATTAAAAAAAAATGTGAAAGGAGGACACAGCAGAGCTCTCCATGATCATAAATTTGCACCATATCCTGCCATTCATACGCAGGCACCAGGGCCTTTGAAATCACTGAGTCAATGGGAGACTTGCCTGACAAAGAATTACAGGATTACATCCTCAAATTGTTGAAGTTTCATGTGCGTAACTGAACAGAATTTCCTTTGAAATGAAGACAAAAACCCTTGTAAGGTTAAAAAGTGAATCAAATTTTGTATTTTTCTGAGTCTGTAGTTCTTGCCTTGGGTCTCATTTTCGGAAACACAGACTTGGATGTGACCCAAAACTTTTTCAGCACCTCATCATTATTAACTCAGTGTTTCTGCGTGAACGTAAATTTTCCAGTCCTCACTGACTAGACAGGCAGACAAAGCTAAATCAGTCAGGACTTGCTTGACACATCTACTACAGCAAAGGAAGAAGAGTGGAGGAACTTTAAAATTGGGCATCAAAACGCAAAGTAGTTAAAATGAGTGGACTCAGCCTACCAGGGCAGAATCGATTAAAATGATGCCTGATAAGAAGTCTATAGGAAGGAGGAGTGAAAATAAGATATTTAAAAGCAATGGGATTTACTGTAAAACAGAATTTCCTTTTACCAGAAGCCACGTGAACTCAAACAGCTGCTATGTATGAGAATGATACTCATCTAAATAGATGGTTTACCATGGGTTTCCTTAGCTTGCCAGGATTTTAGTGTGTTTATTGTTTCTCCCTGGTAGCCATATCATTTCTGACCAGAGCATCATACAGAGTAAGATTTAATCCACAAAAAGAAATGTTCACCACCAGCTACCTATTTCTGATACACTTACTCAGACAGGCATAAATCAGCAACTGTTTCTCTTTCACCCCCATATCTTGCCCAGATCTTGAGCTTGGTGGACCAAGGCACGAAGAGGTCCAGCAACTTAGGCAATTCCACAGCGGTCGGTAGTTTAGGTGGGATTAGGGCCTGAAACTCCCCTGGTTCCCACCAGTTTGCTGCAACCGCCAGGCTTTAAAGCCTGCCCTTGGAACAAAGTGTATGGAACTGAGCAGGGAGTGGGGGCAGCAGCTAGTGAAAAACCCGACAGCACCTTTTCAGCACTTACTCTCCTTTTTGCAACTCTTGCCATTTAGATTTCCATTCATTTAAAGGTGCCTTCATCTGAGAAGAAAGCAATGCCTTACGTGTCCATAAGGAAAAGCCCTCTGTGCTTGTTATATTCCAGTTCTGGCAAGGACGTGCTTTCTATCAGGGAAACAACCCCTGCCCCAGCCCAATCCTCATACCTAACAGGTAGCCACAGGCTTGCCCATGAATATGTATGAACACACACCGCCTGGATTCAGCCAGTGAACTTTGTTCAGGGACTACTGTTTAACTCTTCCAGGCATGTTTTTTATACTACAGGCTCATTGCTGGCTGCCAGAAGGCAGCCCTGCTGCCGGAGAAAGCCACTGACCTCCCTTCCTGCCCCAGACCACTGTTCTTGCCCTGGGACTGCCCCCTTCCTTCTGTCACCACGAGCATTTGGGGGGCACCTGGATCAGGGAGCTGGATTATGTTGTAGTTGATCTGGCCCACTCAAGAGCTTTTTAAATTCATTTCTTCTGGACAACTCAGCTATTTGCTCTGGTCCCACAAAAGCCTCCAGGGAGCTGTGACTATGGGGTGGGAAAGAACTGGGGCATACACATAACCAGTCTAAACCAAAGGTTAGATGCTGCAGAGAGGTCTCAAAGGGTGCAGAGGAGAGATTAGAGAAACGAAAGCCTATTTGTGCCAGCTGCAAGAAATCAGTGGCATGAGTTCACCCCTTGTGAATTGTCAGAGAATTCACGTGGGAGACAGCAATGGTGAATGAATGCTCCTCTTGCGTGTAAAGCTTCAAGCAAAACTCACACCTTATTAGACATCAGAGGACCCGACCACAAGATACAATTCCTCGCAGACCAGGCTCCATTGGCTCTGCTGTTCACAGACCTACTCATTTCTTTTTACTCTTTGATAAGATCTGGTGGTTCACTGCAGTCTAACCTCTATCCAGCGGATGAGTGAAAAGGAACCAGGTGATCGGAGTATTTTCTGCTCTTGCGTAATGAAGTGCAGTAATTCCTGCAGAGATGTCAGGACTGGTAACCCTACCTGTCAGGCTGCCACACCAGCAGTTTAGGAAAGATCCTGATAGCACCTCCTGCCTTTGTTTTCACCTATTTCTAAACTGTCTGTGTCAGATTTGCAGTGCTGGTTCCCTTGCTTCATTTTGAAAACAAAATGAGCTCTTTATGAGAGGAAATGTCATGAAAGAAATAAACCAGGTTGATCATGATGATCAATATTTTGAAAATGCAGGGTTGCCCTGGGGTCTGGTGTTTGGTCAGGTCTAATAAAAATGACTGTGTTTTTTCATCAACTCCCGTGAGAGACAATTCCACAGGGAATTGTGGATCATACTGTAAAGAGGTTTCCTGCTTTTTTCTTCCTTTTTTTGACATACATATCTGCACTACCTGAAGTTCTCAATTATTAGAAATGGTCCTTCTATAAAAATACACTTAATGCCTCTGGTCTGTAATGTTCTCTCATAAATTAATCCTTTCAGACCTTTTAGTTTAATCCAATTGCATTATATATTTTTGGTTACTAGAGAAAGGAACTATTTCAATGACATCTGTCTGTGCCCTATGGCCAAAAATTGTGTTGGTCCTTTTTTGTGACCCTATTGTTGCAAAATTGTGTTTAACATTTTGTCCATAAGAGCTGGACAGAAATGGTAGTATTGCTCCATGGCAGTTTTGGGGAAGGCATACTGACTAATTTCTGAGCTTTTTACCATCCCAGATTGAATTTTAGAAAAGACTTGGTTTAGGATTTTCTTCCTGACATCTCTTCTCCTTTCCATCTTGTGCTTTTTTTCCAGAGAACTAAAAAAGAAGAAATGCTAGACACGGAACAAATCTTGTTGAATTACTTACTTGTAGCGTTGTTGCCCTTTCCTACCTCAGAGTGACTCAGTCCAGAAGTTATACTAGAGTCGTCTTCTCCCCACAGATGTAGTTACTAAACCAAATCAATTTTACCTCTACAGCCTCTTTAAAACTAATTTATTATTCTCCATGCTCACTAAGAAAACTTTTCACAAGCTTAGACTATTTTTCTCCCTAGTTACTACAGTCCTCTCCTCTCGGATCTTCCTGACATTCATCTTGGCCTGTTTCAAATTAGCCAAAATGCATCCACAGGACACATCAGAAAGTAAATGGGGAATTGAAAAGCTAATTTGTAAGTATGAAAAGTTTACTTAATACTACCTGGAAATGGTTCCTATTCAAATTGTCGATAGAGATGACAGATATGTTATCAGAGTGCTATAAAGCTGATGAAGAAGTAGGCAAAACCGATGCTGGCCTGCCTCATGGAACAGGCTAAAGCTGACATTGCCTTGAGACCTTCTTTAGTTAGTGAAAGATTTGTACCGTTTCAATTAAGCCTCAACTATACAACTGAAATACAAAGAGGCTATTCATTAGGCATGCTGAGTTCTATAAATGGATTTGGATTACGTGTCTACTAAAACACCCGTTGAGGTCGCCGATTCTCATTATGCTCTCCAGAACCTGGCTCTCAATCTGGCGAATGAACCTAGTTCAGCCCTGCCTTGTTTTTGGTATTTGAGTGGTCAGTCACAGGCTGGGAGATTTCCAAGGAGTACCTGTAGCTACTGTAAATTTTGGTAATGTCATTTTTTCCTCCTATCTGCACCTACATCATCGGCTAGCATGGGGTCAGAAGCCGCTCTTCTGCTGGAGCTTGTGCTGCCCTGACCATCTCTGACAGTACAAGCAACCAGAGCATGTTGTGCAAAACACAGATGTCAGCCAAGATTCCCAGCCAGAGGCTTACTTCACTTTGTAAGTACTCCTATTCCCCTTCTTTCTGGTTATTCCTCTTGACCTTTCACTTCAATTATTGACAGAGGGGGAAAAAGAGAAAAAAACCCAAACCACAAAGTCAAAACACCTACAGTCCCCAGGAGAAATGCAGCAGACCACATAAGCACTGCCTGACTCACAACGTTATCCACCAGTATCTTCTAGCAAAAGCAGGGGATAGGGAAAAATGTGGGCCAGACAAGAGAGCTCTGGGCCAGCCGCCTTCTGCACCCTTTCCCCAGGGCTGTCTGCGCCTCTGCCCAGCAGCCCACAGAGGACACAGAAGCCAGACTCTGCCTACACAAAGTTGGCCCATCTAGTTGCCTACATGCAATGAGAAAGCTTCTCCCCTTTCTTCCCTCCAGGATTTCAGAGCCAGAACACAGGGCATATGAAATGAATGAGCGTGGGCTCTCTTGTCATCGCCAAGCAGTGGTGGTAGCCCTCGCTGGAACTGTGCACATCTTCGTGTGAGAGGAATTGTGACTTGTCCTTTCCCATGTCACCAAGTTGAGAGACGAGGCACAGGTCAGTAATGTGACATAGCCTCACAACCCAGAGGCAAAGCCTGCTAATATTGCCTGGGATAAGACACACGTGTTCTTCCAAGACACCCAGGCTGTGAGCAATGAACTGGCTTTGTAGCCTGTCCCCATGGGACAGGACATTTATGAGTGATGACTTGCAGTCCTCCAGGATTCACAAAAATACTCAGAAACAGAGAAACTGCTCTCAGCTCCCAGGACCCTCACAGGACAGCTCCACAGAGGACAGGCGTTTGCAAGGGAAACCATTCTGCCATGCTGCAATGTGCCAACTGTGTCAACAGCATTTAGTCCAGCACTAACTCTCACTCTTTTCTTTTAGGCCAGCCTTCAAATCAGGACTGGCAACTCAGCTAACAGACCTGGAAAAAATGCATTAGGCAATACATCTTTGAATAGGAAAACCCTCTTCAAAAAATAGTATCCCCATGCCTTCCCTATGGCCTGTACTGTTGGACCTGCTTTCTTGACCAGCCCGAGCTCCTAGCCCACTGAAGAACTGGGGTGTGCAAACAAACTTGCTTTGCATATGGTCTGAGACATCTCAGACACACTGTAGAACAAAATCAGAAATGATTTAAATTATTCCCTGAGCAACATTTGTTCCAAATAGAAGCAATGGCAGCAGGGGTGTGACTCCCTGGCTGTCCCCTGGGCCCAGGCACTCCCTCTCCAAGACAACTTCCTAAGGCATCTCTCAGGATGTCTCCCAAGAGGTGTTTATTAGAAACCAGGAGAGCACAGAAGTGCCTCTCCTCCTGCCAACACAGCAGCCTGAGCAGTGCTGAGCTTAGAGGCCCTGAAACAGGGCAGTTCAGATGAAAATATTAGTAACAGGCATCTGGGGAGTGTTTTCGCTGTAATTTTAAGAAGTGGAAGAAGTGGGGAGAAAGGTGAGGCCAGCAAGAGAGCAAAAAATAGGTCTGGACCAACGGCTTGCAAAGGTCACAGCACTTCTGGAGCCTATTTCTCAGTCTTTTTAGACCGTCCCCACCTTCTGAGCACCACGTGTGTGTCCCACTATGGTAGTCCTGGGTGTTTCTCACAGAAACAGCTGGCCTAGGGGGACCAGCCCCACCATGCCGGCAGCTCACCTCTCTGAGATGAGCCTCACACCTGCTTCAGCCCTAGCAGGGCCTTTCCAGAAACATCAGCATCACTTTTGCTTCCTCAAGACCTTCCAACCTCAGCGAGGCAGACACCTGCACTACGCCTGCCCAGGTGCAAGCAGTGCAAACCAGGAGCCATCTGCAGCACCCTGCCCTGCTCCCTGGAAGGTATTCTCCTGGCCATCCCTCTGTCTCTCTGCGGCACAAGACAGCCAGCTTCACAGCCTGCTTTTTCCTAAGCGGTGGACTCTGTCTGAACTGAGACAGACAGGCTTGGCTGGCTTGTGGAGGACACTGGAGGCAGGAAGAGGGAACTGCTTCCTAAGAGCATTTGGCAGGACCTGGAGGAAAAGGAGGAGTGCAAAGGTGCCATGCTGTCTGGCAAGAAGTGATGGTGTCAGGCCACACTGCTCTGGCATGTTTGTGACGAATGGTTGACCCCCAGGAGCCGGAGAGTCAGGCTGGAGTGCACGTATGTGGCTGCTCATTGTCTCACCCCTCTCCATACCATCTTGCTGCCACTCAGGGGGTGAGCTGGAGGGAAGGCAACCAGCAAGTCAGGACACCACATGTCCTGAAATCCATGCCTCATGGGCAGTATTTTACACTCAAAGAAAGACCACACCTATTCACGCTTTTTTTTTTTTTTTTTTTTTTTTTTTTTTTTTTGCAGCCTGCCTGCTTGTGCACAGTGGCTGTAGACAGTACTTTTGCCCATTCAAAACACCAGCTGATGTGAGGTTGGGCAGGGGATGGAGGAGGGTTCCTGACCAGCCCATGCTGGTGGGCCTGCACTAATGCATGGGCACCCTGGAAGGAGTCACCCTCGTCTCCATCCAGATGTGGCCAGTCGCTCATCAAACACAGGGAGCCTAACACTGATGAAGAAGGGTGGCAGGATGTCATCGCAAACCAGAGTTCAGGAGGGGAGACGTCTGGTCCCACTCAATGGTAGTGGGGGTGAGGAGAGCCTTGCCCCTAAACATTGATTGCCTTTGGGATGTGACTGGGAGTGCACGAAGGAAAGGGGACTGTTGCGGGGGAGGGTTGGTTTCTGGAGTGCTGACAGGGACCCTGTAACAGGACAACATGGACAAGGTCTGTATGGATTAAAATAGCTGATGGTGGGTATGAACTCAATAGCATCTTGGCCTTGGGCTCACAACAAATAAAACTCTTTTCACTCAAGGGAGAAGCTCTTTTGTTTTCTAGGCTGTGCATCTGAAAGACGGAGGCTGAAAATCTATCTATAGCTAAGGCCAAGTAAATATGCATTGACTTTCTGCTTTTTTAAAAAGAGATTTCAAAAATCGTGTTTGAAAGTACCAAAGAACTTGTGCCAAGAAATTTCCATGGGGAAAAAAATTACTTCACTCATTCTTTTAAACTTTAATAAGAAATGTGCCATAAGTTTAATTTAGGAATACAACTGCTGAACATAAACATAAAATGATGTGACCTTTGGCATATATCCGTTGGAGAGCTGGAATTTAGTTCCTCATGCTAGGGATGACTGGATGGGTAAAACATTTAGGAATATCCCTCTTTCTTACTTCACACTATTACAGAACTTCTGCCTGGATTACCAGCTAATAGAATAATTGCTCTGATGACTAGCATTTGAGTAAGGATTTGCCTGTTGGTGGAGAGAGCAGAGGCTGACAACTGACTCGTCTCATGAGGTCCCTTTTCTAAGCGAGTATTTATCTCATTCTCCAGTGACTAATTGCCCACTGAGATCAGGTTCTGAAAATAGTAGGTCCAAGTGTAACAGCACTGTTCGTTTTTGTGTGGATATACTGAGGTCAGAAAAGCTACTGTGCATCCACTAGAGCTCCCCACTACCCCTCTTGGCAACAGCTGAGCCCAGTCTGGCCTTTGACCAAAGAGAGAAGAAATGGTTTCCAGCTCTCTGGACAAAAAAGTAAGAACAAAGTCATGAATTAACTGGCTGATAATGCTTCGTGTTGCCCTTACCCTGATTTGCATCATTATAAGGCCTTTTGAACAGGGGTCTAAGTTCACTTTGGTGCCCAAGCATTCTGATGGCAGCAGGGGGTTCCTGTGCAAACCCGTGCTGGGAGGCAGAGATGGCTGTGCCCCATGTGCCCCCCTTGCAGCCATTTCAGTCGCAGCACAAGCAAGGCCAAGCAGGCTCTGTGTGGGTTTCCATCACCAGTCCCAGAGTGCCTTACAGCACTATCAAACAACCCCCTTGGGCAAGCCAGCCGGTGCATGCTCCTTGCTGAAGAGGCACGTTGTAGGCAGCCAGATCCTCTGGAGAAGGCAGGGCACCTGGATGCTGACCTGCCCTGAGAAAACTGTGGGTGCATGACACCCACACCTTGGCATCCCAGGGACAGACATAGAGCCTTTAATCATTCCCTGACCTGCGTCTCACCTTACAGTATGCATTTACCCAAAGAAACTTTGGTTTGATCTACTAGGAAATACCTGGCTAAACATGGGCATCAAAATAAATGCAACCTCTTCTGAAGGACTTGGAGAAATCAGGGGTGAAATTTGTTGCCAACCTGCCAAAGAGTAAACACTAACTTATTTGTATGTAGCTGGTCAACTATTTGTTACTTTAGCCCCTGGGGTTATGTTGCTATCAGTTCTTTCACAGCAGGGTGAACAAATGTCTGAAGGCTAGAAATTGCCAATACGGATCCAAACTGGGAGGTTATGGACAGTCTGAAGAAGAACAGTATGGAGAGTTACACCATCCTAAATTACATGGAATTGTACCCTTTGACTTATGTATCCCTATTTTTAGTGATGCCTACAATGTTTACCTGCTATAATGATGAAAAGTTGTTCAACAACTGCAAGACTTAAAGATGTGATATGAAAAAGTTGGGTATGTCCAAGGACATACATAAAGTGGCCTTAGGAGGGAGAATCAATGAGGGGAAAAAATATCTCCTATACAGAAGAAGAAATAATTTCTGACAAGTAGCCTTTGGTGAAGCTGTAGGTGTTGAATCTAGTGCTTAGAGTCCTTCTTGCTAAGCATTGTCAGTCTGAAAAGCCTGGGGTGTTTGATATTATCCCTCTTCAGCAGGAAAATAATCTGTCATTTTCATTGAAAGGCTGAAGTTGTGAGAGTTTTAAAAGTCCTTCCGCAGGTGAATGAAATAAATCACAGATGGAGGCAGGCTGCTGATTTGGATTCAATTACTTTTATGTGCACGTGCTCCAGTGGTGGTAAACCAGGAAGCCAAAGAAGACAGGAGAGACTGTAGAATAATACATCTCATTCAAATGTATTTGAATAACCTTTTTTGACCTCTATATATTTGTAATGAGAGAGATTTGTTAAGCAGACTTTAACACTGACAGAGGGAAAAAAAAACAGCTTTGAAACATGCTGAGTATTAGGATTATCTATCTGGTCACCAGCAAGCATGAAGGATTCAACACAAAAGCTCTGTTTTCCACATAAAAGGAGATAGGAGGTGCCTTTATGACATGAAGATTTATCTAAAAATCAAATACACACCAAAAGCTGTACGGCTGCTGCTGGCACCTTCTAAACCCACTTATTTGCTCATTTCTGTGCAGCTGAGATCTGTTAAAGGTATTCCTTCAAATAAAATAAACCCCTTTTTCAGCAGATTTCATCCTTAAAGATGCACCGCGTTAACTTGACTGAACCACTGATGAAAACTGCTGCAGATCAAATGCGTTTACTTAACAGAGTGTTTCACAGAAGAGTTGTGCTAATTGCCAGATCAGACATATGGAACTATGCTGTGTGAACAGGTTTTTTAAATATTTTTCTTCCAAACTCAGTGAGAAGTGTCTGACACACCACAATCAGTTTATTCATTTGGAAGATTTAAGTCTTATGCTGGACGGCTGCTGAAAGCCTGCAACAATTTTCTAACCTAAGGCTGGGCTGGCCATTTTTATGCAAATGATCTGATTAAGTAAGACATATTGGACGCAGACACAGCCATCCTCTATTTCACTGGAGCTCCAAGCAGGGAGGAGACCTCAGTGTCTAGGACCTCTTCATCACTAGGAAGATACTTTTGAACACCATCGGCTTGTTCAATACCATGTCAGTGTATGCTGGTTTAGTCTGTCCCCTTTTAGCATATAATCGTAAGGCAAACAAGTGTAAATCAAGGTCAGGCCAGTGAATTTGGGGAACTGTCCTTCTGGCCCCTGAAGGTCTCTGGAGCTGTATTTGCAGCTCCAGGGTGGTGATTGCTGAGCTGGTGATACATGAAGCCTCTCCAGGAGCAAAGGCCTGTGCTCAGGGCACAGTGGCTGGGCTCTCCAGTGTCACTGAGAAGCAAGACTGGCACTGTACTGCCCCGCCATCTGCAGAGGTACCTGCTTGCTTGCAGCTAGCTTGAGAACCTGGAGCTTGACACAGGATTCTAGCGTATAGTTTCGCCACCTGAAAGCAGCCAGCAAACCAGCCTCTAACCACTACTAACCTAGTTACTCCTGTACAGACTCAGCTGTCCCCACTTAGCACAAGGGCAGCAGCGCCAAAATAAAGTTAAGGATTTATTTAGAACAAAGGCAATATAGAAAAGAAACTTATCTCAAAATAGACAACTATCTGCAAGCTTACTGGCTGTCTAGTCACCTTCCTCATGAGCATCCTTGTGGATTGTGCCTTCCCACCCAGATCAGTAACTCTTGTCTCATGGTCCCTTCTCTAAACTGAAAATCCATCTCCCTCTCCAGCTTCACAGACAGTGTCTTTTAAAGGCCACTTATCCCACTTAATCTCCCTCATTGTTTTTCAAGTTTGTTTGGAGATACTCTTATCTGGGACAGCACTGCATTACCTTCCTGGTTGTTTTTCCAGCAGCCCCCAATAAATTAGTGGGTGAAAGGCATACAGCAAATACTAAACATAAATTATTTGTTCTGTCTCCAAAACAGGATTTTGCAGTAATGTCCCTGAAAGTACTGGGCTTTACTATCCATAGGCACACATCTCCATTTCATACTGTGGCCATGGCTCCATATGGCACTTATTTTGTTAATATGCTATAGCATTTCACTTTTACTTAAAGCAGTGCAGCTTCCATGTGTTATCAAACCCAAGCTGCAGCCATTTATGAAGGTGGTTGGAAATCACTCCACCTAAGTTTACACACCTGCACATATAATTCCTCTGGCCTATTTTAGACCCATACCTCTGAATGAGATGAATAGAACCCCAGATGTGCCCATTTCTCTTCACTGCTTCTAAAAAGAGCCTTGAGAACTAACTCAGACATAGACGCCTACATAGTAGACATCTAATTTTGGACCAGAAGTCCCATCCAGTATAGCAATGCAGCAGATTCCTGCATGACTCCATTCCGAGCTAGCCAGACATACACCAGGTCCACTCTGAAAGTCATGTAGCTGTGCTATCATGGCAGCAAGCCCAGGCTAATAAACCGTATTGCTGGAGGAGTATGTGGCAATAATAAAGTGGCTACCTGATTTCTGGAAGGGAGTGAGCTAGGAAGGGTACAGCCTGCTCTAATTATAAACAGAGTGAAAAGGCAGCTGTCTGCACTTGTTTGTGTACCTTTTCTGCGTTGTTTAGTCTTTATAAAAGCTTGTGATTGGCACTGGATCTGTTCTGGATTCAGGATTTTGATGTAACTGTCTGAATCAAGTGCCTTCTCCAATGTGCTCATTAGGTAAATTCTACTGTATCACCTTAGTGCAGAGCAAGTCAAGAAGCTTATGCCTTGCCAACTAAAATGTTATCCAGCCTACGACTCTTAAAAGTCTTTCCAGCTTTGCTATGAAGTGTGAAAAATTCACCTGAAGCACATAGTAATGCCAAAAGAACTCTAATGTAGATATAATTATATCAGCAAAAATATCCTTCAGCTAGTGTAGTTTATTTACATCAATAAAAATTATAGTTGCTTATAGCTATATTTAATATGCATCCTGGTGTACGCAGACACTCTTTCATCTATCATACATATATCAGCTGCTGTGGTATAGGTAGACACACAGTAGACTATCATTAATGAATACAAAAACTCTGCTGGAGGAAGATTTCTGGGTATGCTTTTTGCAATGTTTGACATGTACATTGTGCCTATGGAAAGACTGTGTACTTTTCCCATTCTTTCTTAACAGGATATAGGTATAGAGTTCCCAGGGTAGGGTTTTAACTTGTTGAGGGCTTTTTATACAAACTAATTTAGTTAAATTTTCCTAAATGAAGAGATGTAAGCTATTCATAGCTTTTCTAGTAAACTTAGAATGAAAACAAAGTATGGTTTGAGACTCAACATACAACATTTAAGTGTTTGAGTTTATGGGTTTGCCCAAGGCTAATTAGGGCCTGATCCAAAGCCCATTTGAAGACAGTGGGAGTCTTTCCACTGGCTTGAGTAGATTTTGGAACAGGCTTGGAGGGCTATAGGAAAAAAAAAAAAAGACATGTCACAATTCAGCCAAATAAATGAAAGCATCTGTCACTTATCATGATTTGAAACTAATTGCCTGGAAAATTAGATTTATGTCCCCAGAGATGTGATGAAATCTGGATTCAAGCACTTTCTTTCTCTTGTAGTTTAAAATATTTCATTTTCACTTCGTTAGCTCATTTTCAAGAAACAATCTTAGCCCCTTCCTGTAAAAAGAATAGCTTCGTCCTATAGGAGCCAAACCCAGAACGGATATTCATGGTTTTCCAGAAAAGAAGTTCAATTCCAGCTTTGTTACTGTGATAATTCCAAGCTTGTTTTTGCGTGTGAAAAGAGAGAGGGCCAGAGCTGAGTAAATGATAAACACGGATTGACTTTTGCGTGCAGCGGCAAAGCGCTGGCCCTTCTGTCCACCTGCACCTGAACCCCCTGCAGCCTCCCCGCGCGGGGCCTGACGTGCTGCAGGCAGGGACGCCTCCAGCCCTGGGACCTGCTGCTGCTCCTCACTGCCTGGGAGCCCCCACATCAAGTGCTGCCAACAGCCCTGCCACTCAGGGGGCACAGGGGAAAGTACCTCCTCCTTACGTCTCAGACCCCGGTGCCCCGGCTCTGCTCTTACTTACACTGTTTAAATGACCTGCTAAGTAAATAAAATACATTTTTAAGCCAGCTTGGAAGTGATTTTTGAAGAAAATAAAGGGATTGAACATGCCTTTCTTAGGCAGCCTTAAGAAATGGTTTATAAAAAGCAAGAAAGTGAAAATGAGGGATTCCTTTCGATCTCATTTCCTTGCTCAAGCAAACAAAGCTCTATTTGGTTGTTTGGGACAGATTTTCAACTTGGCCCAAGCAGATTTGCTGACTAGTCTATTCACTACCCTAAGAAATTACTCCACTTAAGCAATCAACAAGACTCATCCTGCCATTTCCATGTGCTCACTATCAAAGAAGGTGAGCTGAAAAGCCCTGTATATGAGATGCATGTGGGGGATCCAGAGTGTCCCTCTAACAAACCGTGTTACAACAGGCTTTTTGGTACACAGCCACATTCCAGCGTTTCCCTTATGAAAGGGAGACATGCAGCAGCACATCCTCCTCCACACTAACCCAGGAGCTGCATCAAGCTGTTCGTCAGGGCCCTAAACGAGGGATGGGTGAAATTGTTTTGTCTAATTTCCAACCCACTTGAATGTCATGGGTTTTAAAGTTCATCAGCCTTGAATAGTTATTTGGTTTGCATTCCTCTGAGGTGAGGCTGCAAGGGTGGGGTGAAGCAGAGAGAGGTCCTGGATGAAAAATGGGGCAGAGGAGACAAACAAAAACAGAGAGACAATGAAAACAGGAGCAGAAAGGAGGAAGGAAAACAGTTAAAAAAAATGAAGCATGGCCTATAGGTATCCTCTGTAGGGCATCTTATTGTACGGGACTGACATGTGCTTCAAAGCCAAATGCAATTGTATTTATGTTATAAAACTCAGGGCCAGTTAGGGGGTTAGAGAGGGAAAGAAAAGAGGGGAAAGAGATTTTGTAGAAATGTGGAATAATGGGCTTTCTGCACCTCAACAGATTTTTTTGGTGTATGTAAACAAATGAGAGAAGGGGTAAGGGAAATTTGACACAGTTAAAGCAGGGAGAGTAGTGATTAATTGAGATGGGAGTTTGGTTCCTGGGATGGGATTTACTTAGGAGGATGTTAGTTACATGGAAAGGAGAGGAATCACAGGAGAAACTCCAATGGCAAGGGAAAGAAAGGGAGGGAAGAAAGGGAGGAGGTAAAAATAGTGAGGGTACTGGCTGGAAGAAGCTGCGGTGAATTGCCTGCCAGTCATTACAGTGTCCCCATTTCTCCTGTAAATTCTGCTCTCATGTAGAAGTGTTGCCAGCTTGGGGGCATCATGAGGACTCTTGAATGGAAGCTTTTTTTCCTCTAAATCACCATCTTCCTCAGGAAGAACAAAAGCTTGTGTTTAAGCAGATGAACAAACAAGGTCAATCGGTGCTTGCAGAAACATCTTTTCAAATTCTGGAAAATGAAAGCTCTACCTCAAGTCTCTTTAACAAGCCCCAAAAACTAGCTCCTGGTGGCTCTTGTTCCCCCTTCCCTGTGACGTGGATTCTCTGGGGAGCACCCCTTGGAGAGCAGCAGAACGACTTACTCCTTTTCCTGGGGGACTCCTGGAGCCCCCACCAGAGGAGACGGCAGAGACGAGGAGATGGCAGAGCCATCCTTCTGTCTTCTTCCCCCTTGACTTTCCCTCTAGCGAAGCACAGTGCAGCAGTAGTGAAGGGACATAGCTGCAGACCCTGCTGGGTCACCCTCCGCCCCCTCCTGCAGCCCGGGAGCCATGGGAGGATCTCCACCTCTCCTACCTCCCTTCCCTGAGCTGCCCTAAGGCCAGTGTAGCTCTGCACCACCCTCGTTGCCAGCCTGTATTTAGAGAGTACATTGAGTTCCTAGTTATTAAAGAAGGGCCTGGAGGTGTTGTGTGTGCTGTGGGACACGTGCGTCTTGTTAGATCACTTTTCAATAGAAGGAGTGCCACTAGAAGCTGAACGGGTGGTGTGAGGTAATGAAACATTGAAAGAGCATACAAGTTTTTGGCAGGCTCCAAGCAGAGCTCTTGCATCACTGACAGCATTTGGCTTTGCTGAGAAGGGTGGATCAGGCACCTTGCTGCTCTCTGTAGCCTCGCCTGCAGCTTGCACTTTTCCTCCGCGTGTTACTGCTGTGACTGACATCAAGCTGTCAGCACCTTCCTTCACTCTGCAGGACTGGCAGGCTACGCTTTTTGTGCTATAGTTACCAGCTAGTCTGTAGCTTTCTGGTAGGATGCTAACGAGAAACGACAGCAAAGTGGGTGCAGTACCAGAACAAATGTTAATGGGATAATATCCTACTTTCATTATCTCCACCTGCCTTCTATATTCACTTACCTTCAGCGATAATCCCTAGCATTTAATTTAACGAGCTTTTGTGTAGGCTTGCTAGCAGAATGCTTTTGATTGTATTTTTAAAGCAGAAAATCACACTTATCAGGCAGGATTTTTTGGTCTCTTGTAGCTGCAATTAAAATGTCTGCAGAAAAAAAGAATAACTATGTGGTAAGATTCTGATGACATGCTTGTGGTCTGCATTGTTTTCTGGATTCAAAAACACCACCACTCTCACCTCACATGATAAAACCTGACAGACAGGAGGATCTACACACGATGCCTTCCACAAATTCTCCAGAGCAGAGGTTTGAAAGCACTTCATTGGTTTTTATTTAGTGTTTGAATGAAAGTTTTCAAATTACCTTCACTTACTAGAAACTTTTTGTGAGGGCAGAAAAAATGACACTGCAGAAAAACTGTCCCTTTTGTTTGCCCTGCTTGATTAATGGATATTTGTATAATATATTTGTTGGGCTCTTGGCGCTTTCCATTTCTGACATTTCTGTGCCTTCAACAAAGGAAGCATAACTTTTTTTTTTTTAATCACTAACCTTTAATTCGAAAACAGAAAGTGTGGCTCATGTCTATCATTAAAAATGAAACAATTATTATTGTACAGCTCTATAGTTTGACAGATAAATTCATTAACTAGCAGAAAGGCAGATGGAGTCAGGAGTCTCTCATTATTGTTATGGAAGCCTGAAACCTGGCATCGCTGTTCCACGCTCAGTACCTACAACCAGTGTGAGACGGTCCCTGCCACAAACCCTGCGCAGCTGAAATGTATCATTCAAAGGACAAGGAGAAAGGAAGCAATGCTCAGGCAGGAAGCTGAGACATCCGAGGATGCAGTGTAAGTCCGTGTCAGCACAAAAACCAGGACAAGTCCTCTGAGTTCCCAGTTAGTGCATTTCACTTCAGGTTGTGTCTTTTTTTTTCCCCATCAATTAATATCACTTTAATGATTTGAGGGTATGGCAGCAGGAATGACAAACACTTTGACATCTTAGAAGCAGACCTGAGAAATCATGCAGGTTATCTGATGATACTTTCTGCAGCCCATGATACCTCCTGGAGTTATTTTTTGACCGAAGGCGTTGCCTCAGACAACTCAGGGAGACGAAAGTACTTGCTGCTCAACTCCTTAAACGAGCAGACTTACCGCTGCCCTCTCTGCCCGCTTCCTATTTCCCACAGCAATCACCGAGGATCACTTCTAACCTATCAGGATGTGTCTGTGGCATCGTTCCAGGCAAGTAAACAACACTGGACAGTTTGGGAATACCAGACCGGGAAGGGTTTAGAAGCACCGTCGTGGGCTGTCTCCTTCATTGTATTAGCAACTGAACCACCCAGTGCTTGTTTCCTCCAAATAGCAGCCTTGTAATTGTTTCCTCTTGTCTAGTTCATTTTTAGAACTGTTTTAATTTTGCCTATTGTTGACCCTGCTAGTTTAGTCTATTAAGCTTTACATACACATGGAAAAAAATAACAGCACCTAACTTCCTGCCTTCCATTAGCCTCAAGAGTAACTCTCAGGGCAACACACATAAGGAACCAGGAAAGGTATATTTTAAGCTGTGGTACTACCACAGTGGCAATTTAGAAGGTTAAGCTGTGCAGGATTTAAGGTACAAAAGGGCAGCTCATCCCGTGCGTTGTTCACTCATGTCACGCACTCTGCGGGGCAGTGAGTCTGGGCTCACTAGCTGCAGTTTGAGGTGCTGCCCAAGGACTAGCTTGTTGCAGCATTATATCTCAGATAGTTTGCTCTGGTTTTATTTCACACTTCCTTTTTCCCCCAGACAGAAAATCCAGGCTGTTGGCAAAATTCTTGGGAGATGCTGTCTATTTCAAGACGTTATAATACTTAATATTTTGATTTAAGCTCTCTGATAATTTCCGTTAATATGTGTTCTTATCTCTATGTTTAGTGTAGCATAGTGTCTCCATCCCAAGCCATTTCAAAATAATTTAATCTGATTTCCCAACAATCTTCATGTTAGTCTGTTACAAAGTTTTAACAGTGTACTGGCTTAACCTTGCTTTCTATTAGCTGGCCTGTGCTGGACAGAAGAGCTCATTTTTTTTAAGGCAGCCAATGGAGTAGCTCCTTTACGTGGAAAGACAGCAATTTCTGTTTTGACTCCTATCGGCTTTGCATTGGGTGCTGGTTACTGAAGATCTGAGTCTCTCGCAAGAGCTCTGTGGCCATCTGCATCCATACCTGGAGTGAGCCATACCCAAATGCCCTCCTAGGTGACCTCCTGGTGACCTTCAGCACTTGATGGTATGTGTCCACGGCAGAACAAGAATGTACTGAAGCAGCTGGCTCACACCAGTGTTAAGCATCTATTGCTTAAGCAGAGCAGTGTTAAGGCCAAGGTGCCAGAAGGAATTTCAGCCTTGCAAAAACCCACACCACCGGCAGGGGTGCCTGGCTGTGGAGAGGGACTTCATGAAGCTGGATGAGGTACCTAGGAGGCTGAATGGAGAGAGGTGAGAACCCAGGAATGAATTCCCAGCTGAGTGCTAGACTCAGCATCACAGGACTTCCGAATCAGACTATAATAAGCACAAAAAAAAGAGGAGTCAGGAATACTTTTCTCTTGCTTGGATTTGGCACCCTTGTGAAACACGGCTTTGGAGCCTCAAATGCTTTTCTGTGCTCAGGGAAGCAATGTTATGCCCTGTATTTCCTTAAGCTTGAATGAAGAAGAAAGTAGCCGTGCTCACCTTGTGCATGATGCCATAGTCCCCTCATCCAGGAAGCAGGAAATCTGGCTTGTATCCTGAGCCTCAGAGGGCTTGACTCCAGAATTCCCACATCCCAGAAGAGCCCTGAAACCACCAGATCAGTTCTTCTGGGAGAGAGAACCCCCCACCCTTCCTGCTGGACCTGAGTCAGGGTAAGCTATGACAGGTCAAGCCAAAGGCCCAAAATGAAAGTAAATGAGAAAACACCTGATGCTGTGCTCTCCTGAGGAGGACATGCAGCAGGGGAGATGGGGTATTCCCATCTGCCAAAGAGCCTTGGGTACAGGGTCCCACAGCAGAGAGCCCCAGCAGCAGTTCACTGAGAACCTTCTTTCCCTGTTCGGAGAACTGACTCCAAAGCTGAAGCATTTCGGTTGCAAACACTGCAGTGGGTTTTGTTTTCTTTTTCTCAGTAAAATCTGTTTTCAGTTAACTTTACATAAAAATCCTGGAATAAGCTGTAAATTTTAGGAGCTTATTATACTTAGACAAGCAAGCATATAATATATAGACAGAAAGAGCAGGAGATGATATATGATACATTTATATACTTGGCCCTTTTGTTGACAAAGCCATTTTATCATCAAGAAGAACTGTCATGACTTGTAACCTTAATGACTTTCCCTTGTATACAGTAGGGTGACAAGAAATACACGCAAACCCCTGTCTTTGGTATTCTATACACATTTCTCTCTTTATCTTTTCATGTCTTGTTGCTTTCTCAAAACCAGAAAGTGAACTGAAGTCTCCAGTTCTTTTCAACCACATTTTCCTGATTCCAATTTAATTTCTATTTTTGTATTTAAAAAGCAACACAAAAAAGGGCCATGAATGTATAGAAATAATCAAAGTCAAATTGAGGTGCTCTCTGTGAGCAAAGGCATGGATGGAAAAGAGGGACCCATGTCTCTCTTCCACCTAATGCACCTACTGCTGGAAGCGTGGTTCAGTCACAGTGGGAAGGAGGCTTAGCACCATTAGTTTGCAATGGGGACAGAGAAAAGATTGTGTCACTGCTTTGATTAGGAAATGCAGCAAGTTTCATTCATGGCTATATTGGCTACCTAGCACTCTTTGGTTTGCTGCAGCTACAAGCTGTATGGTATTTTCAAAACACAGTTCCAAAAATATCCCCGTAGAAGACAAAAGGACACTTCTTTCACGTGTGCCAGTATTATTGTTGCCAAGCTCTGATTCAACAGTAATGCATGCACATCTCTGAGAACTGGAGACTTCTTTATTTCTATTTCAGGGTGCTGCATTAATTTATCACAAAGTATGAATCATATAACACCAACATTTACTTGAAGTACAAGACTAAGTCTAATAGTTCCCAAATGCATTGAGCTTTCTTCTCTTCTTTTTCCGGTGTTTATTTCACAAAATATTTCTAAACACTATTGTATACTTCTTCCAGTATTTATACTTGATTGAAACATAGTAGTCAACGTAGCAATGAATTCTAAGACAACTCTGAACATAGATTTTGCTGTTATCAAACAATATGCTAGCAACAATAGCAGAGCGTCCCAACAATGAAATAAAAATCTGGAAGCTTTCAAGTACTTTGAAACCACATTCATGAGGCCTTATATTAAAATAGGGACATATGTTTTCTCTGCTCACCAGGCATGCTTTTACCTTCATTGTAACTACATAGCTCTTAAGAAAACAAGGCCTCTTGTACTCTTCATAAAGACAATTAGTAATAGGTAGAAATTTCAGCTGTTTGAAAAATTGCAGGCATTAACTGAACTGCAACTCTTTAAGCACTCCTGAAACTCCAGTGTGTTACCTATTATCCTGAACAACGTGAGTGATGTATCCTGTAGAGCAGAGTGACAGTGTTTGCTAACATTCCCATTTGTAGAAAGCAAGAGGAAACCCAATCCTAAAAAGATCCTGGCAATGCTGGTTGCCAGACTTCTTAGTTTTCAAGGAAGAGAGAGCTACTGGGTGTTAAGTTGCAAAGGCCTGCATGCTGCTGCTCAGAGAGTAACACAGGAGAGAAAATCTGTTTATCAAGACTCTGGTTGCATGTTAGTGTGCCCTAAAAGTAAATACATGACAGCTTCTCTCTGCTCTCTGTGCCAGTTGGTATGACTACAATACTGTTTAGCCATCTGCATGCACCTCAGGATGTTATATTGCCTATGCCATGATGTCATAGCTAGTGCTGTGTCACCTGAATGTCTTTCAGTGCATTAAATGACACAATGAAATGAAGCAGAAAGACTGATGTGACATTTCTCAATAGGAAGTGTTTATCTCTGTTCCATCAGTGTTTAATTGACTTGCAAACCACTCAGGACTCTACAAACATTACGTGAAGAGATCTTTAGCAGACAGTAACACTTTACACTAAGTGTCTCTAAGTACACTTGTTCATTGTATAAATGTTCAATAAATAATGCATTTTAGATACACTGTCAATATTAACAATGACATTTACCTTTGGGTTCCCCTATCTATATAATTGAAGAAAATTTATGTTTAGCATGCTAAAAATATTTATGGTGTTACACAGTGAAATTTCTTCTTGCCCATATTACTTTGCCTTACTTTATTCCAGTCTGTACTTGGGAGTCTTACAGCTCAATCATTAGAAGTTTGCAAATAGTTGTCATTAATGCATTAAGTAGCACGGTTAGTGTCTACCATATGCTGTTTGTTTTCTTGTCCTCTCCCCATGAGGAGAGGCATGCAGTGAATTTGTTTTTGGTATGGAGTTCTGGCCTTTTTTTGCCTTACATTTGTTTTTTTTTAATATACACACTACTATGCATAATCTAAGACTATCCCACAGACTGGGATATGGAGAACAGGCCTAAAAGGATGCCGAGCACATGTATTCCACACGTCTCCATCTACCACAAGCCATATATTTCCCAGCATACCACAGAAAAAAGATTTGTGGAGATTCTTGTGGGACTATGTAGTGCCACAAGAAGGGAGCAAGAGAAATCAAGATCACTGACAACGTCCTGTTTCTGTTTGCTCTTTGGCTTGCTCACAGGGTCACAGGAAATTATTTGCCCCTCTGTAAAGAAGGCCCCACTGCCTCCCAAACACCCATGGGCCTCACCAATATGGCATGAGGGAAAATGTGTTCCTGATCCCAAATCTGGTGATTACTTTATGCACCCAAGACAACAGGTTGACGCTCCAGCATATCCTGCATGATATACTTGGTCTTACAATGTTTATTGCTGCAGAAGGAAGCAAGAAGAAATTATTTTAAAAACAAAACAAATTGGGATCCAAGTTTAATATCAAAGAAAAGAAAAAAAAATCTTTGGTCTCTGCAGGTGGCCAGCAGAAACGTGAAGCCTTATGTTAATGTGACACAACTCATCACATGAACAACAGAGATCACATCTACTTTCAGCGCTGATCAGAAGGTCCAAATATGAAACAGCCAAAGACTGATGGCTCAAACATTAATCTGTATGCTGGGTTCATTGTATCTTGCCATTTAATCCCATCCATAAATTTATCTTAGAAGTAATTTTTGATTCTTTCTCCCACAATTCTCTTAGGAAGGCTATTTCAGAACCCATTGTTTCAATGGTTGAAAAATGTTTTCTTATTTCTTTCTAAATATAAGTGATTATTGTAGGGCTGGCAAGGTCCAAGAAATGGGCCTCAATGTGCCAGGCCCTTGGAAGGGAAGTTGGTGGAATTTATAATATTCCTCAGACCCCACAGGAGTTCATTCATGAGTCTGACTATTCATCTTCTGCAAAGATCATCACCCTTATTACATTTAGTTTCACTACAGGAGAGGAAAAATTTGCTGACCATGGTCTTCACCCAAAAGCATGAGGAGCTCTTGGTTTGTGCACATAATGGTTTGCAGAAGGTGGAAAAGAAAAGGTTTTCAACAGCTTCAGATAACCTATGTGCTGTAGTGTCCTGTGCCTTCTGAAGTTTCTGCAGCATCAAAGGCCTGTGTATATCACATTGCTGTACCCCAGCAAAAGGACATAAATAAGCAAAGCCAGGTCATCATCTACTGAGATTAGATGGAAACTCTTCACTGGCCAGAGATGACAGAAAAGTGGCTGTGTTGTCATTTAGGATGAGCAGGACTTCAACAAAATTTCTAGATCGCAGTCCAAATCAACCTATTAAAGCCAAGAAAAATATTCACTATGGCTCATCAAATTACTTTGTTGACTAAGTCATCAAATTACTTTCCACCATCCACTCACACAATTTCTGTCATGGCTTTATTTCAGATCAATCACTCTTTACTCATAATTTGACCTGTCCAATAAATGGGCTCTTCTGGTAGTAATAGTGTAGAAGAAAGGTGGAAGAGATGTAAAGAGTAGGACTTCTTCCAGTGAGATATCAGTTTAATTCACTGACCTGAAATCCCACCAGTTCTCTCAGTGGAGACAACAATGTCTTGGTCACCATTTTTAAATGCTAAACACAGGGGCTGGGGGACAGAAATGCATGCATATCCCTATAAGCACACCTATTCACTGGAATTATGGAATAATCCATAATTTTAACAAATTACCATTTGAAAAAGTAGGTTTTTCTGGATCTAAAATATTGCTTTCAAGTAGATGATCTTGTAAATGGAATATGACTCCTCCAGATTTACAAGTGGGATGCTTATCTAATGGTGTTTGACTATGGTATAGTCAGATGTCTGCATTTGTTAAGGGCAAGGAATACTTGTTCTCTGAGTGAAATATTGGCACTTTCAGCTCAAAGGTCCCCCAGTGGAACTTTCTTTCACAAGTCAGGAAGGACACACCACATCTGTAATTCTTGAGCTGAGATTTGCCTTGGGTGTTAGGAGCTTCAAAAGTAAATTAAAGAACAAGCAATGCAAATGAACTGCTGATTAATGAGTACCATGCTGTTTGAGAACGCAACTTGTATATGTACAGTATTTTTTACAAAGGTGCTTAATATGCATTCAGAGCACTCCTTAAGTGCTCAGTCCTGAAGTAGGCTGCAGGTACTCAGGGTTGAGGAAGACACTTGGATAAGATTTGGTATCTTCGGTAGAGTGGATATAAGGATGCTCCTAAATTGTAATGTAGCTTCAGCATAGATTTTTGGGAGGTTATTGTGATTCATCTGTCTGTACAAACTTACATGTCTTTTTGGATCTATGAACAGCATCGTGGCAAATTGCACGGAAGTTTTTAGAAATAATCTGTCAGTCCTAGAACCATTTTCCAGTTATGTTACTACAAATACCTTCCTTTTAAATAGGCCCTACTGTCTTCTTTATTTAAACTAATCATAACGGAATTTCCTTTGAAACCCTTGTCAAATACTTCAGCAGGCACTGTGTGGAACAGTTAATGACAAAGTCTGTAAAATTCTGTGCACTGCTCATCATATTTATATTATGTTAATAATCTTCACCTGGTTTGCTTACTTGCTTTTTTTCAAATGTCAAATATTCTTTGGATAGGCACATGATTTGGATGCCACAGATTTTTCCCTGTGTTTGTGCCATATTGCAGTAAAACAATTTAGCAAAGCAAGGGAGAGAAGAGGTTGTTATTACACCTCAGCCATGTCTGGGTAGTGGTGTGACAGTGCACATGGCACTCTCCCTGCTACATGCACAGTCAAGACAAAGAACTCGGGTTCTTACCCCAATGCACATATCTCTCTGCAGATAGCCATTTAATTTGCACAGGACTGGTGTCTGTGAACAGCAAAGCCTGTCTCCCCTTCACCTGCCAGTTGCCAGGCTGGTGCCCCTTATCTGAATAGATGTCAAGGAGGCCTTGCTGGTGGCAATCACTCTCCCAGCAGCTAAAACCTATTGCTCACACATCTGTGAGAAAATGCATGGGAAGAGGAGCCACGCATGGCCCCACAGCCCCAGGCAGAGCTCTTGTAGTGGAGACAGTTCCCTCATTTTGGAAGGGAATTTGAGCAGGACTTTGTGTCCTAAAAGCATGTAGCAAATTGCTTTTCTACCCAAAGTTCCAGCTTCAGGTTTGTGAAGTTTCCTAGTACACTACATATTTTTTAGTACCTGATATATCATATAATAGTATGTTATAGTAGTAACATAAACTCTCATTCTATCAGCTACGCAGGTCCTTCTGAAATAATTTGCACTGCAAACATAAACAGCTACTTTTTTATTATTTAAAACACCCCTTTCAACTTTCATTGTCACCAAGACAAAATGGCTTCAAACAAAAAAAACCCTCTAAAACAAACAAACGAATGAAGGGTCATGAATCCTCAAAAAAAACAATGCCACAGGTCTATTTTGGTAATCCTCTTGGCAGAGTAATATGGAAGCTTCTCTCAAATGAACTGCTTCCAAGTTTCAAGGGAACAGGTCATAAATAGATTGTTCAGGAAATTCACAAAGTTTGGGTATGGTAACGAGAAAGTAGTTGATTAAAGGCAAATTTTGAATTTACCTGTCTGACTAAGTTACAGTGGCAGTGGTCCCCCAAACAGGGCACCAGCATGTTTCTTTTTCTTAACCCTTTATGTTTTTTTTTTCTAAATTAAATCTCCATCCTTTTCTTTGCGGAGGCTTTATCTCTGGAGCCAGAGATAGCCTTTGAGCTAGGGAAAGAGAGGACACGGTACAATAAAGGACATAGAGGTCTTTGTGATGACAACAGGAAAAGCTCAAGGAAGAAAAGAGAGTGGCGCTGAAGGATGTGTGCCAGAGAGGGATGGGGAGGGAAGGGATGCCGGAGCCAGAGAGGGAAGAAGGTGAAGGAGTCCTGGAAGTCACTGTTATTTCAAGAGATGGCACAGATAGGCAGAGAGCAGACTACAGAGTGCAGCCGCTGACCTTCCGTGAGCTTCATGTTACAGCAGCCATCGGCTGCAAGCACCGACCAAGCTGGTCTGTCTTCAGCAGTATGCCGAGACACCCTCTCGCTGCCTCGCTGCGACTCCTCTCTCCCTTATGGACAATACTTGCTTTCCACAGCTTCCTATTTTAAACCCCTGTGAACCTCCCGATTATTCAAGCAGGCTGCGTTCGCTCAGCGTAAAGCAGGCAAAAATTTGACACCGCAGGATAGCAGGAGGAAAGGACATTTTGATTTCTTCACCAAAACATGTCAGTTTATCTTTAGTCATTGTGAAAGAAATCAAAATGGAAGTCTGAAGCATTTCCAACTTTTCTTTCTTATCAAGGGGAAAATACACATAGGAATGATTCCATCATCAGGAAATAATTTAAAAGGGACACAAATAATGTGGGAAGACTTTCTCTTCCTTTTAAAAACCTTTTTTTCTACTGAAGAAAATAAGTCTACAGAAGTTATACTCTTTTTTGTAAAAATATGGAAAAATAGGTACTTCTCAGTTATTTTTCTATTTTAAATTTTATTTGAGTAAGAAAGATTAACTTTCTTCTGTCCATCTCTCCCTATATATGTATATCAAACTGGGAAAAGACACAAAATTATTTGCATTGTAAAGATTTTTACATTAGTCATAAAAAGAAAATAACACATGGAAACCTGCCATGTTATTAATAGCAAAAATATTACATTAACCAGGATGCTTTCTCCCAAAGGATTCTGAAGCGTTTTAAAAGAAAGCTGTAAAGGATACAGTGATGTATTATTGACAGTCATTCTTCTGTTGAAACTCAGCAACTTGTTGGCAGCAGCACTACCTGGTTATTTAAGACAGGAAGTGAAATATATTTCATTTAATTGCAGGAATAATGTATGTGGCTAGAGCAATACTTTGATATGGCATTTGGTCACGTCACACATTTAATAGCTCTGTTATTGTGACAAGTGCTATGCAATTCTCCAGAGCCCAAGTGGTCAACATAATTTCGTCTGAATGATGGCATGTTCAATAGTATAGCACTACCCTAAACATCAGTTGGGAAACTGATTCAGTGCTGACTCAGAGGGGATATACTAACATGCTAAATTATAAAATTTGTTCTCTACACTATGTGTTACCTAGGCATTTTCTTCTCAAAGCAGGATCCTTGTTAAACTTATTAGTTTTGAGAACTGAAGAAGAGATAGTACGCAGGGTGTGAAAACCTCCTTCTGAGAACTGGAGTTACTGTTCATTCTTAGTTCACTATTCTGATCTAGGTAGGCTGCAAAACAAAAACAAAATAGAAAAACTGTGCAAGTTCTGCAAGATTTCAGCACATATTTTATTGTAGTCTGGACAGATCCTCAAAAAACTATCACTGAAATCCACTCCATTTTCCAGAAAATTTTAACAGAGTTTGCTTTCTTTAAAAGTGGGATAAATAGCAAACTAAATTTTGCAGCTGGACTTGTTCAAACTTGTATGCGACCAATCATCTCCAGTGAATACACACACAGGCACCGCATAAGGTATCACATCAAGAAGGTGCAGCACAGCTTCTCGTGATCCCAATAAAAAGCCCGTTGTGTTTGTTGTTTGGAAGCTTTTTGTATCTTTTGCCTGTCCCCTTGTCCCGGAACTGTTTTCTGAGGTATGTGAAGAAGTATGGCTTCTTAGTTACCTTTCCCAGCTCGCTTTGTGAGAGTAAGACAAGTTAATTGTGCCTGACGATATGGATGACCCTTTCAAGTCACGTAAAATGATACTGCTCTGCTTATCACAGGTAGATAACCATTAATATTACGTGTACTGTCTATGGGAAGAGAAAGGGTCTTATTTGTTTTGAATGTTTTGAAAGGTAGGAAACAAAGGGTCCTGTGGGGACACCAGCACACAGCAGACAGTGCAGCCATACAAACTGAAGTTAAAAGACAGGAATCTGCAATAAAAAATGGGTGAAAGACAAAAACCTGGCTGTTTCTTTACAATAAGGCTAAGCCATTCCACTGAGGTGTACAGCAATACAAAAGTAGAATAATGTCGCATTTAACTCAAGCAGAGCTCCTGGCCAGAGCTCCCTCTTGGTCAGTCACTATTTTTACTGAATGAAATCCTCAATTCTTACTCATTTTTAAGGGGGCTCATGTGTAATAAAATCTCTTAAATTAATCAGCATCTCTCAGAATCTGGGCCAGAAATATTTTGTCCAGATAAGACCCAATGAAAAGGGGGTCTGGAGACTGAAACCTTTGCATTGTTGTAACATTAATCATTACAGCTTAAGAGCACAGATCACAGTCCTTAAATCTAACTATAAACAACACGTCTCAGTACAAGGGTCTGTCTTTGCAACCATGGGCACCACTCAGTTTATATTCACTAGAGGGGCAAGGCAGGATGAGGAAGAAACTAGTCAGCTGGGTAAGTGATGGGAGGATTTATGAGCTTAATTTCACCTTGGTGAAATAGTTTATAGCCACAGAACAGAATTTTCAGCTTGATTCAGCCTTCTGAGACTAGTGGACTTTGGATCTAGCCTTTAAACTGCTTGTTTAAAAAAAACCCCAAACAACACAGCTCCCTAAAAAGCCTGAAAGTAAAATGCACCTATTTCTTTGTAACATGCAACATGTATTGCGCTCTGAGGAATCACATTTTTAAGTCAGTGGAAAATGTCTCATTAGCTTGAGCTGGCTTTGGATCAAGCTCCAGTAGGTTTTGAAAAGACATTGCCAGTGTCTGAGGGCTTCAGACAGCCTCATTTTTGGAAACGGAATATAATAGCTTCTAGTGCTATTTTAAAATTGTATAATGTGCACTATATCATTTGTGGTAAAACAATATGATAACAAATATCAATTTTATATTTCATTTGACAGATTTTGTGCTATCTGTAGAACAAGAATGTAAAGTATAGAATTGCCAGGCAGGCAAAGAGCAGATTGAGGAAAGGGATCTCTCAACAGAGCTCAGTGGAAACACTGCGTTTCAGAGAATAATGAAGATCCCAGATCCCCAATGCCTCAGTTGTTTGGAATAATTAGGGGTTAACTTACTAAGGGTCAGATCATCTCATTGACCTCTAAACTTTCTGATCTTTAGGAACCTCCTCAAAACAGGCAAAAGTCAAACAAGAAGGTACTATCTGCCTTTCTAAGTGAGTTTTCAGGAAATCAAAAAGATATGATTTCTCTGAAGTTAATTAAAACATTCTAAAGTTTTCTTTTTTGAAGCCTTTCAAAAAGTCAACTGATGCCTCGGTTGAGTGAAAACGTAACATATTTCTTACATCTTACAGAGAAGAAATGCATTTTTAAAGTTACTCTAAAGGAAAATTACTGTTACCAGTTATAAAGCAACACTTTTTTTAGAGCAAATATTTTTACCTTTTGAAATTTGGTTTTCATTGTGGAAAAGCTGTCAGTTTGAAATTTTTTTGAAAAACAGAAATTTGGGGGGAGGCAATCAGAGTCATGGAGCTGATTTGTTTTGAAAATACTGCTGAAATATCACAGTATCAGTTATTAGATTTGAAACAGTAGGCACATATAAATGTAAAATGTATGATTAATAATATATGCCATGTAATGAAAATTAATTAGGATGGTGAAGTGGGAACAAATGGGTGAGTCAAAAGATTCAGTACATTTGTCTTGCAAAGGCAGCCATTGAAGTGCTTTGAATCCTTTTGATATCAACAAAAGACCTATCATTCTTTTTTTACCAATAATAGAAAATCTCAACATCATGGTGTTTGAAACACTTTCACAGCATGTCTGTGAACAGAGAGACATAAAAAATTATTAAGTAGAAAATGAATGTTTTGTTAATGCTACAAATGCAGAAACAAAATCAAACAGTTTTAATGAATAGTATCTGTTCACTTGTTTTACATAAGGTTGCAAAAAAATTATCACAAAGGATTTACAGGGCAATAGAATCCAGTATTGATACTGCAGTGTTGCATTTCAGCGATAACTTATTCTAACGGGTACATTATTTTAGTTCACTTATAGCATGAGACACTAAAGATTTTAACTTGAAAGAAAATTATACCATTGTATGCTTATATTTTTTCCTGTGTTTTACAGAACAAACGGATCTTCTGACTTTCATTGGACATTCCTGATACTGCCATGAAACATCTCTTTAAAATGTTGCACGAATGCTTCCTTCTTTTCAAAAAAGTCTCACCATTATAAGAATTGCTCTAACAATGTGCTTACCTTCTTCTGCTAATAAGATAGAATATTAAACTAGCAACTTCAGAGAAATTAACAATTTCTCTGCTACTCTAAGAAAGTACCTCTGAGAAAGGAGAAGTGCCAGAAACATCATGAAATCCCCTTGACCTTGCTACTGCTCTTGATTTTATGTAAAGGGCACTGAGATTTCAAAGATGCTCATGCACCCAATCCCTCTGAAATCATACTTGTTAGATACTTAAATACTTTGAAGTATTTAAGCTTTACACTGCAGTGATAGGCTATAGTGTGCAATTCATAGGCAGACAGCAGTGTTCTTCCAAATTCATTTTGCAACAGTAATAGGAGTACCTGATCACTTTGGTATTCTGAAGTAAAACTCTTTAGAGCAGTTTTCATGTAAGGTTTCATTTTATCTACATGCAAATCCTCAGATATTTTGCTGAATCCTTTAGGAAAGGCTCTATTGACCTACATAGAAAATAACTGGCAAGAAAACACTGTGAGCATAAATTTTAGAGCTCTCATAAAACATTATGCATGGGACAAATGAGGCCATATTACATGGAAAAATGGACTCTGTCCGTAGAGTTATCAGTTAGGTTAGTGGTTAATATGTAATCTTCAGTCTACAGACCCTGAAAAATGAACTTTCTGCACTCTATATTGCCTCAAAAAATGTGTGGGTATAGTCACTTTCCATGATCTCATAACTTTATCACTGATTTTGTTAACTTCAATACTATTAAGCTGAACAAAAATTCTCATTCCATCTATTTTTCTGCCACAGAGAAACTTTTCATGCTAAAAAGCTACTGTAATAGTTCTCCCGCTACATGCAGTTTTTATTATAGCATTTTTACCTAGGCAGAGCACTCAAACTATTTGATGTTTTCCTAAATTATATGATCCAACTATAACATCTGTAAGATGTATTTTACTCAGCTTATTCAAGGATCTAATATACCATTTTAGAGAAGATCTTTATAATTTTAACAAAAATTGATCAAGCAAGGTGCCACTAACTTTAAAATTCGGTACTGTTTTTTTTGTTCATAACTTGGCTGAGCTGTATTATACCAGCCAAGCCTCTATGCCAAGCCTGATGTAAATGCTGTCTGCATTCTCTTCTCCTCACAAACCATGGGATAAATACATGTAGTGCAGAGTTATGCAGACACCTTTATAACTATTTTGTTTCTTCCTACTTCACACTAGAAGTCCAACAGAAATACTATTTATGCCAGGCAAGAATGGATTTGGCTACGCTATTTCCTTTAGTATCGTTCATACCCAGAGGAAACTGTTACTCAAATAGAAATGAAAACACATAATCCAAACTTCAGGGGGACATTGTGTTCCCTAAAAACCCTAAATAAAGACTTTTTCCCTAAGTCAAGACCCTATTCCCTAAATAAAGACCCAACAAATCCTGTCTAAGAAGCTACGGAAGTGATTGAACTTTTATTGAACCTCAAAGTTTTGGCTTATCTCTTGGGCAATGGCTGGGCTGGTTCTTATTTATATCCCTATTTAAAACAAGCAGATTAATTCCTGGGTTTGCTTTAAATTTAGTCACACATGGAATGTCTTAATTGTTTGTTAAAGGAACAGCAGGTTGTGGTCAGGGTCAAATGCCCTTGTGCTCAATGGATTTTAACTTTGCCTAGTACTAACTCTTGAGACTATGATAAGCAAGCAAAGCAAACCTAGAGGAAGACCTTCATGCTGTATGTGAGGGAAGCGCTGAGTGTGCAGGTATACAAGGGCAGGGGAAAGGGAGGAGGGGACCTGAGTCCATGGGACTGGGCATTTTTTACCATATTGGACAGCATGGTATGTGCTGGTAAATTGGCTTTCTGTGCATACATGTCAGGGAGTATGGGATTCTGCAAGATTTGTAGTAAAATAATGCAAGATGTCTCTGCTGCAGAGTTAAACTGAGTGTTGGTAGAAGGATTTAAGTATATGGGCTGGAAACCTGGTTCTGTGTTCACTCCTGCTAGTAACTCACCACCTGATTTGTAGGGGAGGCACAAGCTGGACCAAGGATCTGCTGATGGTCCTCCAGCAGTGCCATTCCAGAATTTCCTGTTTTCCTAGAACAGGTAGGCTCCTCCCTGAGTCCCTGTGGAAGGATCTTCAAGTGGTTCACTATAACAGAGCATAAGGTATCATGAGATTTCTGCTCACATATGGTGAAGATGTCTTTCGGATATATGTGAGGAAAGGTGAGGGCTTGGTGGAATGACCAAACCATGAGGTACCACAGAAGATGTGCCTTTGGGCATGAGCCCACTGGTTGGACTAGTGCAGCTGTGAGAGCCATGGGCTCTTTGGGGGGGAGGATTCTAATGCAGAGCCCCAGTGAGATGGGGGATGAAAGCTGTCCTCATCATTTCCTTGCTGTACTTCCAAACCTGATCCTGCCCATATAGGGATGGATTATGAGGGGCACTGGAGTGGTTAGATGGCAACAGGGAAGGTGTGGATAAATGTCTTTTTATGTGACCTATGAAGGGTCAGTCCAAGATGTAGTGGTCCCTGTGATAACTGAGTCCCTCCCCGCTCTCCCCAAGCAAATCCTCCCGAAAAAGAGAAGTTAGCTGGAGTACATAAGTGGGGCTCAACCTTCCCTGGCTGCACTGGGCTGGAGGAAGTTGATGGCTCAGCAGGCAAACCATCTGTTCCAGCCTGGTGGTTGGTCCAGCATCTTACGTGCATATCAGGCAGCCCCCTAGGGAAGAAAAAAGGGTTATTTTAACTCAGTCAAACACAGTTTCATCTCTGCGCTTTTCTGCAGGGAGAAAAGGGAGGGTTCTCCTGTTTTTGGGGCCAAGGTACTGGTTCTGTTTGTTTTCCCTTGGAGAAGACTGATTGCCAACTTTTCCACTCCCTGGAACGAAGGGGCCTGGCTTCATTTATTTTCAGCACCCTCCAGGAAATGTGGCTGTTAGGTTTATTATCCTGAAGCTAGAAGGCCAATTCAGTTTCTTTAGTAGGTATAGGGGCACAGTTACTAAATTTACTGTGTTTTTTCCAAAGGGTTGAGCCTTGGAGCAAGTCTGTTATTCCCACTAATTACCTGATGACCTGATGTGTCTTTGGCTGAAACCTGTCAGCTCGAATTGTGACCTGCCACCACGAGCAAAGACCTTGTGTAGGCAGCAACTTTCAGTTAGCTCTGGAAAAAGAGAAATCCTAAGATCTGTGTAGAAATGTATCCATTTCCATGCGCCTGCAGTTGTGTCTCTATTATATCGGGCACAGCGGTGGTTTCGGTTAACAGCAGTGAGTGCACAAGTGATTAAGAAGGCTGGTTTACAGCAACATGCCAGTCTCCTACAAGAAAAAAAGAAAATCCAGGTAGCATTACACAAGAGAAAGGTACATTTCTTTCTCTGATCTCTTTAGTGCTTACAAGATTTAGATAACATGCTTATCATGAAGCAAACAGAGATATTTTGCAAGTTTTACTTGGTGTGGTAACAACTATTACCCTTTATACCTTTGTAAATACCCTGGCGTTCATAAGGGTAAGGGCATAAATAAAGTGAATAAACACAGCCTAATTCCAAATACCACTTGGCTTTTTACATACATCTCTAATTAAATGATGAGGATGAATTTCTGTGAGGTTGTAATAAAATACAATTATTTAAATAAATATCTGAACAAAATAATCATACGGCCAGAATAAATTACCATCATATTTTTAATTACTGAAGTAAGTTTTGGTAGGACGGAATGAATAATATTAAAAGATTTAATTAGTGAATTCAGAAAGGGGTGATTTACAGCACTAACATCAACAACATAACATCTAACATAATAAGGGATCAAAAAAAGCCTACTACAACACTAACATCTACCATAATTAGAGATCAAAGAAAGTCTACCAGGCAAGCAAGAGCCTTCTTGCAGAAGAAGATGTGGTCTCCCAGTCTTTAATTCTTGCATTGCTCTCCTTTAGGTTTCTTTCCCTTTAGGTTTATTTCCTCTAGAATATTTAACCCTGGATAATTAAATAATTTTTGTGAGGGATCAAATAACCTGCAGCAGGAGCCTGTTGGTTCTACAGAAACTAGGCAGCAGAAATGGCTGCTGAATATTGACTTCACAATACCACCAAGTATGAGAGGAACAGGGCAAGGGGAAGCAGGACACATCTCTGTTATTTAGCACAAACGCTGATTTAAATTTTTTTCCAAGTTGCATAAAGGGTCCTTCTGACCTAGGTAATCTCAGCAGTGCTTTGGAATAGTAGGTCTATAAAGTTATAGCGCAGAGGCCTTGTTCTACCTTGGCCTTGTCCTGTGCCTTCTGATGACTCTCAGGCATATGCAGGGTTTAGAATAGGAGTCCCACCAGGAGGTAAAAATGAATTAGATTAATTGGATCAAATGAATTAGAGGAAAGTTTGTGAGGATTTTTTTGCTGAATTTTCTTCCACCCCAATGTGTCATACTTATTTCTGCAATTTCTTTGACTTGCTCCGTGTTTCCTGGCTATGCTCAGAAACCTGTTCCAGTCAGTGAAAAGGATGCCTCCTCCACCTAGACTAAAGGCAAAGGAAGAACATCTAATAAAAATGTTCAGGGGAGGAACCGATTTTCACAAAATTTGTCTCAATTTCTCCTTCCCCTTATTTTCTGTCAGAATTAAAACCCTATAGATCGAAAAATAATTTTAAAAAAAAGCTTGAAAAAATTTCATTAAAATTACCAGGTAAAGAAAAATGTCAAACTTGTTCTAATATCTATTGGTTCTTTGAAACTTCTGTTTCTCTGAAATTCGTAGACACTCCTCCAAGAGAAGGAAATAACAGAATACATGAAAGGCATACTTTTCAGTAATATTGATGTAACTTGAGAAAGTTAAAAGTCATCTCCAAAAGTGACTATTTACTCAGTAAACCACGTAGGGCTTCTGTACCAGCACCACGCTACATTAGAACCTGTCTTTAAAAGTTTTGGTAGTAGCATTTAAAATCAGTTATTAAAAGCTTTTATTATCAACAAATCACATGCTGGAACAGGAGAATAACATGCCCTTGTTTTTCTCCAGCTTTCTGTGGGCTCCAAAGGGCTCTGCCCTTGGTCGCCTTCCCTCCTCCTTCTGCAGAAGGTACCTCCTCTCCAGAGAACCTCCTCTCTGGGGAAGCTCATCTGTAAACACAAGCCCAACTGCTCACGCTGATGACTCAAATCCACCCGTATGCTCCCTTCTGTCCAAGCCCAAAGCTCAGCCTGCTTCTCTCTGAATGTCTCGCCATCGGCTCAAGCTCAGTATGGCTCATGAGAGCTCTTAATCTGTCTTCTAAGCTCTCTCTGCTACTGCTTTTTCCAGTCACTGTGGCTAACACCACTGACCCGTCTGCTGCTTTTGCCTTGAACTTGTCAACACCTTCAGACTGGGACTTTTTCCACCTCGGCTTCTCATATCAAGGCTCTGTGTAAATCCTGATACATAAAACTTCAAAGCTATGACCTTCCTCATACTTCCATACAGCTAAAATTACCAGTCCAGCTTTCATCCTTTCACCACAAGATGCTTCTCCCTGTTTTTGACAGAGCATGTTTCCTACTCTTTCCTCTGTGCCCACAACTGTTAGCAGGCTTCCTCTCTCCTCACATCTTCCCACCAGCTCCCCCATCATCAAGCACAACATAATTCCCCTCCGTGCAGATTACAGCCCCGCTGCCAGCTCTGATAACCCACGACGCCAGCTGTCATCACACATTTGTAACCCTTTCACACCAGTAATGTCCTCTTCCTACGCTGTCCTTCCAGCCTGGAAGGAGCTCTCTGTAAAAATATACAGCACTCTGGCATTATGCACCTTTAAAATTTCCCTGGGAGTTTTCCTTTTTCACACTGTCTGCAAAAGCCGGGTTGCTGGTACGCTGCAAGTGTGATACACACAATGACCAGTAACGTCGTACTGTTTTCCTCCACATCCCTGAATGTAGCTACCTGTTGTTTTGTGTTTTCTACTTTGATCATAAACCCTAGATCATAAACGCATTGAGCATCTTTACCACTTGGGCATGCATGGAATAAGGCACAGCAAAGCCCTGGCCCACGTCCGAATTGCACAGACGCTGCCATACTAGAAATACAGAGATTTCGCATTCAGCTATACAAATGTTGGGAATGTGTTATTCAGTTACAGGACTAGATTTAACTCATACTCCTTTAGAGGAGAGGCTGAAGTTACCCCTGAATGTTAAAAAAAAAAAAATTTGATTATTTACAAATATAATTATTTAGTGTCTGCCAAAATTTGGTGCCTTTCTTAAAAGGAGTTCTGGAATTGAAATTTTTTCTTTCTTCTTATGTTTGTCACCACTGTGGAACTGTAGCGGCAATATTTTAAAGGAATTGTTATACAGGGTGGCTAGGGCATTACTGAATGTGATAACCTAGCACGTTGTCCAATGTAGTTTGCATTTCAGATTCAGTGGTCACTGAACTGCCTACAGTTTTCTTTCTTTCTTTTTCCCATGTATTAAGAGATTCTTCTCAAAGGCATCTACAAGTCTCACTTGGAATAACATTTCTGGTGCTCTGACTCTAAAGTTTATTTTTTCTGCAGGGGTCTATAGTTTCTATAGTGTTCTAAGCCAAACCAAATGTTTTCTGAGGCACAATAGAAAGCTCTATTTCTAAGCCATTTGAACACATGTATTTGAAATCTATTAAACATGGGTAGATGATGACTGTAGAAGAAGATATTTCTAGATGTGGAGTCTTTTAAAAAGAGCTAAAACTGTTTTCCTTTCCAAGAAAAGTATATCGGTTTCCCTATGTTTAGTGTACTTCAAATTCTGTCAGCAAGTCATAAGCTGTTAACAGGAAGCTGCCTTCTGTTTTGCTCGCTGCCAAGATTAGGGGTGACATTCCTACCCTCTTGAAATCAGTGACAAAACTTCCTTTCACTTCACTAGGCAGAAGATTTCATCTAAAGCAAGAAAATTATTATCCTTACATTTTCAGAACCGAAAGGAGTAACAAGCCTCCTTCCAATTCATACTTATCTCAATTTTCAGATACTGCCATGTAAGAATTATTTATACTGTCATCTTTTTCTGTATAAAGGTTATCTTACTTGGTTAGCTTATAAAGTATTTTTGCAGCATACAACAACAACAAAAAAACAATAGTTCAGAAAGTCAAAAGCAAACACATAAAAATAAGCACTTTTATTTCCATTTTATTAATATAGATTTGCTATCTTTCCACACAAAAGAATGAATATCATTTCATTAGACAGAAAATTATGCTTATAAAGATCATTCTTTTTACAGAGCGATGTTTGGTGGGAGGAGATGGAGGAAGGGTTGATTCAAAGATCAGTGAAATATGTAGGGGAAAGAGTAGATAGAAAAGCTTCTATTGAACACATTGGGCTTTATGTCACACCCTTCTCCCCTGTTCAGCACTGTGTAGCAACAAAAGTTCAAACCCTTCTAGCTTTTCTGCAAGAGCCTTCTTCAGAACAGCAAAACACACAAGCTATGGAGTCCCAGCTGAACTGTATAAGATTAGGATACATTTCCAGAAATGCTGAAGTAAGTATAATCTAGGTGTTGGGAATACACAGTGATCTGGGGTGTAAGTAGCCAATACCTCACCTTGCAAACTCTGGAGGTCTCCCTGATAACTTATGAAAAGACCCAAACACCCAAATTCAGTGAAAGCTGAGTACTGACTATCCAACCAGGGACACAAGGGCGCAGATTTTCCTGCGTGATCTCTGGTGTTTGGCAAATCCTTCTTTTAATGTTATCAGTTAAAAATTGAACACTAAAAACAAAGCATCAATTAAAAAAAAATTGGTCATCAGCACCTTCTAGGATTAGAATTTTGTTCTTCACAAGGAAGGTCACTGCAAGAAGGAAAAGGTGACCCTAAACCACCCTAGCTTTCATCGGTCTGAAAAAATTCCTTCAAAGAAAAGTTATTTTTAAGTGGGCGTAGTTATACTATGATCTGCATGTTGATGCTCATATGCCAGTTTAGATATGTTTATCATACCATAATCACGGTTTAGATTGCCTACCTGATGAAATACTTTGAAATACTACTTTGTAGTTTCTATTCCATACTAACTCCCCACGTGGACATCTCTGCATCGCTTAATTGACTTCACAGCACCAGGAGTGTAAGCATACCAGTGCACAACCCCAGGGCAAGCTAGCGTATGATTCTGCAGCATGCCACTGACTTCAATGTACCCATCCTGTCCCATGGTACGCAGAGCAGTTTACCACAATGAATATTTCTTTGCTTGACTATACTTTCAAATATCGACCAGACCTACATTATGTAGAAGTTTTGTAACTAAGATAATAAAACCATCTTTTATGTTACGTAAGCTACTTCATAATTCAGTTCAAAAAACAAGCAACCCTTCAATTATCCATAAACAATACACAATTATCATAATTAATATGTACAGTAGATGAACATCACTTAGGAATCAAAGATTCACTGAAAATCAGCAGGACTTAGGCTCTTGAGTAAGTGCTTCAAAATAGAAATCCAGCAGGGCAGTCACTTTCAGAGTCCTATTCCTCTGAACCTCGAGTTATTTGTACACCTCAGTACATGCTCATGACAGTGAAATACTGAGGTTCTGCTGACACCTGTTGATAAATGTCTGAACAGCAGACCAGGTGTTTTACAAGTAGGTAAATGAAATAAATATATAAGAAAACAGGAATAAAAGTACAGACCCGCCTTCTTTCTACAGCAGAAAATTCCCAGTCATTGTTAAGTCATAATGGTGGAGTGAGGTTGGGAAAAGGACAAAAGGAAAGGTAAAAACAAAATTTGTTGCTAGATTTTATGTCAGATCTTCCCTGACAAGGACGATGAGATCACTTCCTACTGAGTCAATACACTACTTGCAGTGAGTCATTGTGGAGATGCTGACTAAGCTGAAAGAGATTTGCTAATGACTGGACGATCAGCAGAAGTGTAATTAATATCAGCAGAGACTGGTATGTGTTTTTCAAATGATCAGATTCATGCTAAGATGGGAGTGTGATAAGATGATAGAGATTACTGAGAGATTTTCAAACTTTTTGTTTAAATACAGGCAGATAATTTTTTGCTTACTCAGCAGCATATCCTCAAAACTCAGCAAATATAATATCTGAACTCTGTTCGGGTTGCTTAGGCCCAAGAAAAGGTAAAATTTTAATAAAATTTTACTTGCTGCTACAACACTAAACAATTAAGATAGGCTTCAAATTTTCAGTTACGGTACAGTCCTAACACCAATAACTTTTAACTTTGTGTTAAGCAAACATACTGAAAAAGGGAGAAGATTGCTACACCTTTCACAATAAGTATTTCTGTTAACCGACTTCGCACTGCACTCCTTTCATTTGTACAGAGGGTGCATGGTCCCTGTTAAGAAAAACATGTTTTGGGCAGTGTTTTCGACACTAAGTAACCTGTGTTAACTGCTTTTCTGATAAGAAAAGTTCAGACAGTGTAGATGCGCTGCTTTTGCTGTTGTTCACATGTGATCCTTCCCTGCCTCCCCCCTCCAAAGAAACAAATGAAAAATTTACATAAAGAGAAAATTCACTTTCTGTCCCTTGTGCTCACCTTTGAAAGAAAATTACTGCTTGTAAAATACAGGCCCAAAGATCTTATCTTGGACAACCATGTACTTGGGTTTCTTTGTATATTCCCGCCTTCTCTGTATCCAGGAAGAATTGGAAGGCATTGTAATGGGTAATTACTGTGATTACTGGATGCTTGCCAGCCCATTCAGGAACTACTGTGCCCTGGATTGAAAGGGTTGCTGAAGCCTGAAAAATACGGGCACCTCTCTGTGTCAGCTGCGCAGTGGTGTGCAGTCAGGCTGCCCTCTCCCGGCAGATCAGACCTCTCCGTGTGCCCATCTTGGCACATCTGCCCAAGACTTCCAGTACACCTGAGCTTGGCTGCTTTTACAGCATAAACCTCATCTATGGAGGCGTTGTGGAAATGCCCAGGATATCTGGATGTACAGCTGCTCAGTCAGAGCTACATGCGAGTCTGACCGAGCTGCTAAACACCCAGAAATTCTGGACAAACGTAAAATACATTTGCCCTGGACAACACCTTCGGGCTGAAAAAGAAGATGTTTTCTTCAGTAAAACCGCAGCTTTGAATCAGATGCAAAGCCTTTGCTGCGTATGAAGTGAATTTGCAGTCAAGACTGCTCAAAACTCTCAGATATACTGTGCTCATACAGCATGTTTGTGTAGCACACAGGCAAGCCAAATGCCTTACAGAAGTATTGAGCTAATAATTCTCCATATGATACCAGTTCATGTATGTATGTACTTCTGTCCAGGAAGCTCTAGAGAGAAACATGGCAGCCTTTGCCTGCCAGTATTTACCTGAGCAAGTTGCTCAGACAATCAGCAAGCTTTTATCAGCATTGGGCATGTCAAGGCATTGCCAACTAACCACCTTGCTGGTTGCATGTTCTTAAGTGCTGTAACAAAAGGTGTAGTTGGCAGCCGTGCTCCAGCCTTGCAAAGGGAGATTAATAGAGAAAAAAGGTAAGAAGGAAAAATGACCAAAAGAGAAGGGAAGAGAGACAAGAAGCCACATAGGTGTTGTTTAGGATGTAAATGAAGCTGATGAACGCAGCTATGTCACTTAGTAACCGATCATTATGGGGTTGGCTTATTTCCTCACATGCACACAACCCTCAACCTTCTCACAGGATGCCCAATTAGAGATAGTAACTCTTTTCATTAAGGGCAAGCAATCAAGGCACATTTCTGAGCTGGTAACTTATAAACGTTTGATGTCATTTCTGAAATGTTTTAGATCATTGTCATTCCAGGTGGTTACTTTATTTGTGACTGTGAACATGCTTCAGGCTGATCGAACCTTTAGACACCACTGCCTGCAAACCTCCTTGCCTCCCACTGGTGCCACACATCACACGTACGCACAAGTTTACCCTGGATAAGCTGCGGCCAAGGCCTCCCCGGGCTGACAGGACGATGTGGTGATGGCCGCTGGTGGAACTCTGAAACAAGAACTGTTTGGAAGAAAAGCAGTTCAGCCATGATGTTAGCCAAAGGACAACCTGTCACTTGCGTGTTTCCAGTATTTTCATGGCACGAGGTCCACTGGGCCACTACCTGGAAGGAAAAATGTTTGTAAGTTTTCTGGCCCAGGAAACCCTATTGTAAAATAAACGCCTGGCTGATGAGCCCGATGTCATCCACCCAAAGGTGCACATTCATCCAGACCAGCTGTGCACACTGTGCCAGTGTGGAACTGGGGACCCCGACACAGGGGGCGAGCAGGATGAGCCGCCAGCCAGCCTGGCCAGTGCGCTGGAGCGGCCACCCTCACCACGACTCAGTGGCCAACTTGGCCTTTGCTTTTAGAGTGAAGGGGGGGCTCCGGCTGCTGGCGGAGAAGCGTGTTTAATGGAAACGTGCGGAAGGCTTGGGTGGGCTCAGCCTCAGCTGCCCTGAGCCCTCACCCACACAACAGCCGCTGTTTGCCGGGTAGCGCGGTCCGGGTCTCTCTGGGTGGGGCCCGAGCCTCGCCCCACGCCCTCTGTCAAGGCTGGGGAGCTGCGAGGGAAGAAAAACCATGATCAAAACCCACTAATTATGGTTTGTTTTTTTTTTTAAAGCGTTTACTATCAGGAAGACGAAACCCGTTGGCCGGGTGGTGAGGGGGAAC
>WEKW01010211.1:0-10443 GCA_013389905.1 Sula dactylatra | reverse complement strand
AGCGCGGCGCCCGGGGCTTCGGGTGCCCCGAGTGGTGCTGGGAGAGCCCGGCCGGGCCGGGGCCAGGCGGGTGCGGGTGCGTGACGGCGCATCTGTAGGATCGCCTGTCTCCGTGCGCTGGGAGAGCCCTCGGCGGGGTTCGGTTTGCTTCGCCTTGCGCAAAGGGCTGCGCTTTTAGGCGCTAGCTCGGGTATTGTTTACAAAGCTAACGTCGCTTTTAAACCGAAATGTTTGCCGACGGGAGCCAACGCTGGAAAAACTCGAGTGTTTATTTTCATAGTTGAGTGAAAGGCTGAACTGTGCAACTGCTATGCAGCAGGTACATAGTCTTATTCTGTATACTGGAGGAAGGAAGCAGGTAAACTCAGACACGTGGGTTAGTCTTTTGTATTGTTTTTTAATTATTATTTATTTATATATGTACTCTACTCATATGTTTGTGAGCAGCAATAGTAGGGAGGGCTAAGCCAGTGGCAGCTAGTTTTATAACCAGAACTACACCTGGGAGCAGGATGTTGCTTTTCTGTTCCTTTACTTGTTTTAGCACTGTATGCTTTTGTGAAATTCCAGATAGCATTCATCTTGATGACTGCCATTCTTTGATGAATAGAATTTGCTGTGTGCATATCTTTTTTTTAAAGTATTGTCTTTTATAAATTCAGGTGTTGGATTACCATGGGTGTAAAATAAGCGACCCGTACTGCTGGCTTGAAGATCCCGATAGTGAACAGACAAAGGTAACCATTCCTTGTACAGGAATTGCTGTTTAAATGTGGTTTTCTTTTACAGACTAGGTGCATTGATACTCTGTTTTTTAAGGATCTGCCAATACTTCTTGAAAACTTATGTCGTGAATGTAGCTGTAGTTCATGCTTAGGGACATAGTTTAGTGGTGGACTGGGCAGTGCTAAGTTTACAGTTGGACTCGATGATCATAAGGGTCTTTTCCAACCTAAATGATTCTATGATATGCTCCAACAGCAATGCCATTATTTTGCACCTTTGTGTTAATGGGGGAAAGACTGAAACACTTGGTATAACGTAGACCACAGAATTTAGAAAACGAAGGACCTGCTTATCTTGCACCCGTTTTTCTTACATGATTCAGATGCTCAAGATTGTGTTGTCACACTGAAGCAAAACACACTGATTTTTAGAGCACTTTATCTACTGTCCTAGGTATATCAAAAATTGCCTTAATATAATAGTTAAGAAAGGGTAGAAAGAAAACTCCTTTGGCTTGCTTTCTTCGTATGGTGACAAAGTGTGTGAATACTTCTTTTTTTTTTTTTAACCTCTTTTTCAAAAAATAAAAGGCCAAACATTTTCCTCCTGAAGTTAGGCTTTGTTAGTGGCTTTTATTACAGATTGCAGATGTTGGAGTCTTTTCAGCATGCCAGTCTGGTATAGCTAGCCTGTGCTGCTGGAACTGGTCTTTTGCTGAGAAAGAATCCTGAAAAACAATAAAATATGTCTGTGAACCAGTTTCTCTGATATTCATGGCATAGGGAGTTGCAGGAGCAATGGTCAGAAAGTAGTAGGTGGCAGTGTGGAGCGGTTTTCCTCTGTAATGGGTAGTAACTTTGTGATACCCGTAGTTCCAGATCCAAAACATTGGCGTCTATCTAATATGCATGATTGTATCAGAAAGATGATGGAGGGCAGGATCTCCATTTTAAAATATCCTGCAGGGTGGCTTTCCATTAGTGAGATTCTTTCTAGGTTCTTTCATGTATGTGCTTACATAATACTTCTTGATGAGTTAGAGGATGGTCGAATAGAACTTACTGTAACTGTCAAGAGCAAGATAAAATGTGTACAGTTAGAATCCCATTCGCTACTTCCAAATTTATCAGCATATATCAAGACTCATGTGGATTAAAAAGGTTCATTTGGGATCAGGTTTTAGTGAAAAACTATCATAGATGTTAACATTGAAAATTAGATATTTAGTAATCTGGGAGCATTTTCATTTTTTAATTCTGGCGTCCTTAAGAAACGGTACACATAGGATCATTTTGTGCAAAATTCAGAGGGATATGTATGTGGGGAGGTACGGTAATGTATGTCTTTCCTGGAGGCCTTACAAACACCTATTAAAGTGGTTTTCAGGATCCTATGGAAGAGTTGGGGTTAACAAAATGCCAAGACCTGACATTTTGTGTCCCTGTGTGCAACACTCTCGCCATATGCTGTGAACAGGTTGGGTGAGAACCTGTTGGAGGAGGGTGAATCTCATTCTCCAGAGGTTGTAGTTTATATAGGAGGCAAAATAAGGAATGGGGGATTATAACATGCTCATAAAAGTGCAGCAGCCCAGACACAAGATGTCATGTTGGTGGAGTGAAAATATTGTTAAATCTTACTTGCCTACCCTTTAAAAAACACATGCCTTGGTGGAATTTTGCAGTGCAGTAGTAGTATGATGCAAAGAGTGGAGGAAGTTCCTGTGTGTCTAAGCATGTGGGTATGTCATTTTTTTCCAAAGTTCCAGGAGTTACTGAACAAAGGAAACTAAAGTATTTTGCTGTTCTACCTCTTTCTTAGATTGTGTCAGAAAAAACCAATCTTGAAGTGCTAAACTCTTTTCATCTGCTTTATCACTCACTTCTTTGTGCTCTGCAGCAGAGGTTTCTGATGGCCACTCCTTCTTGCTAGCTTTTCTTAATAGTTTTATCTCCAAGTTCTTGAGACAGTTTGCAGGACTCCTGCAGAACGGCCATTCTGCACCTACCAGATCAAAGAATAACCACACACTGGTATAGAGGAAATTGAATGACTGTGCAGGCTTCAGAGAGAATTTGGAGCGTGCTTTGTAGACTTTTCAAGCCTTCAAGTCACTGACCTTGAGACCTGTGTCCTTCCCATTCTTCCTCCAAGGCACTAGCTCTCTTTATACACTCTTTAATATCCCAAACCTCCATTTGTTTTGGGGAAAAGTAAAAATATGCAGTATACACCTCCATCAATAGGTTACCTTTAATTTTCTAAATATTAAGCACGGAACTAGAAGAAGAATTTCTCAGGCATCCATGGTGATCTGATGAAAGAGCCCCTATTTAGTTCCTGTTCACATGCATGCTTGATTTGAGTATGTCTAACTGTGAAAATTCGAGTTTATGCCAAGAGCGAAGACTGAACATCATTCATTTATTAAATTAAGAATCTTTTCTTACATGTAAACAGTCAAAATTATTTGGTGTGTGCTGTCGAATAGATACACAAATAGGTTGGAATTCTACTTTTCTAGACTTAGCAGAAATAGTCATGTCAAGCATTGGTGTGGCCATAGAAAATAAATGGGTAGGCCTCACTTTGTTTCTGTGTTGATGTGAGTCAGTGAAACGTCAATTTTACTATTTCTTGAAGCATGGAGAAGGAAGCACAAACAGGTGAGATCGGTTTAAACTGGAATTTTTGTGGTAATTTGACCTGATGTCCACTGTAGGGTTAACAGGAATGGGACTGAAAGAAATTACCCACAACAGCTATGAATATAAAGAATCATATTCATTTTTCCTGTGGCTAGTCCAAATGACCTTGTGGGCTCTGCTAGTTAGCAGCTTACAAACAAGTGAGCGTAGAAGAGTGGGATTTTTTTTTTAATTGGTTTAATCAGGTATTTTTGCAGTGAGAGTAGAGTGCAGATGGTACTGTACCTGATCCACTGTAGTTTGCAGGTTTCCATTCAGTCAGGTGGTTCTGTGGTTTCCCTCTGCCCTCCCTCCTCGTTCTTGCACTAACCTGAATGTTTCTGTCCCTGCCTTGCATGGATGTAGCCATCACAAGGTGATGTTCTGGAGGGGAAGCCTTTGGCGGATTAGTTTTCTGTTGGCACAAATGCTTAATCTAGGTCACCCCAAGACCACATGATAGTTGGATCTAAGATGGTTCAAGAATGGAATCTTTCCTTTTCTAGCAGCCCACAGCCTACTTTTAATTAGGTGAAAGTCAAATAGGTCTAGAAACTTTTCAGCCAGGTCGCCAGGATGATCTTATTCCATATGCAGTGTGTGTGTGTATGTATGTACATATCTATCTATCTATATGTTTAAAAAGGAGGTTATTGAAATCTGCATGTAGCTAGGCAGGACTGTTTCCTGTCAGATGCACAGTCTTAGAACTGATTAAGCCAATCAGCAAGCCATATCCTCAATCTCTTGTGGAGAAGCTGTCATTCAAGAAGTATGTGCTTCCATGTTTGTGATCTCTGTGCTTTGCTATATTGCTTTTTTTCCCCTGTGTGTGTTTGGTTGGAATAGTCATGCGCAGCTATAAGCAAACAAAAAAACAAAACTCCCTTCTCCAGATAAGTAAATAAAAACTGAGCCCCTGGTCAGATGAGGAAGTTCCCACCTCACTTTGGAGAGAGGAAGCGCGGAAGTTGGGTTCATACTCTGCTACTGTTTGGCCATTGACCTTTAAGACAGACTGAGGAAGCATCCCCGGCACAGCTGAAATGTTACGCTGCACTGGTAAAATGCTTCTGGTGATGACATAGGCCACAACTGCGAAACCACACTTTTACTATTGTCTTGGGTTTGGCTTGGTTGGACTTTTTAACTTCTTTGTTTGTTTTTACACTTTGTGGGAAATAATCTCTTTTTTAGAGTACAGCAAAGTCTTTTGCTACTGTAAGTATGTCAGTCATATACAGTACCATGACTCACTGACAGTGTAGGCAGTAAATGCATAGCTTGTTTCAGACATTGGGGATGAACAAGGGATGAAAGAGCAGGGATCATGTGGCATACACAGTTGAGTTGTGCTATTATGAACAGCTGTACATTTGGATTAAGACTAGAATTGAAACTCTCAAAACTACAATTAAATGGATTTGTAGTTATAATTGACGAGTGTTTCATTCACATTTTGATAAATTTCCCATTGTATGTTGAATTTTTTCTTTGCTAAACACTAAAGTAAATGCTAAGAGGCAAGCCACCAGAAATCTGCTCAGTTTTATTTTGTAATACTTGAAAAAATGTATGTGCCCTCTTGTGAACTACCTTTTACTGAGAAGATATATATGGAGATTTTGGGAGTAACTATTGAACAAACTGTAAATATTTTACAGATTAATAACAAAGACTGGTAATGTTAAAATGATTTCTATCCTAAGGCTTCTTGGAAAGTATACTGTGAGTGGAAATCATTATCTTGCTGAGACAACAGCTTAGTGGCACACAGAAGGCTGATAACTTGTAACAAAACATGGTTAAAAATTTTGTGGCATGTGTATTTTAGGTGAAATTTAGTTCTGCTTTTTTAAAAAATGGTTTGCTCAAGTAATGGCCAAACACTTCAGTCTCAAGTAGAACATCTCTACTCATAGTACAACACTTCAGAAATTCTTTTGCTTTTTGTATTACCTTGTTTTCTGAGATATCCATAAGCATATGACTTACTTGGACCCTTATTCTGTCCTTTCTTCTGCTAGCAAGTTCTGTCCTGGCTCAAGGCTTGTGATAGATTGTCAGATGCAGTTTTCTACAGGTAAAATGGGAATCTTTCTTTATAGGCTCATGAAGGTGTACAGAGTTACTGCTAGCCCTATTGCCTGGGTGGCGTCTGTTTAACTTAGCATGGTGGATGGAGTTGTTTACTGTGAGAGTTTCTGCTGACAACATCTGTTCCTGTACTTCACCTAGAGCAATATTTCAATTATGTACTGCTTTTTGAATATGAGTGCAACCTCATGCTCGAAAGTGTAAGAACAGAGAATTTCCAAACTGGACTGGATTCTCCTGGGTGGAACTTTTTGAAAAACCTGTAATTTCTACCTCCTGTATTAGACAGCAATGGCATTCCCTTTTAAAAATTGTCTTGGAATCTTTGGTGCATACTAAGTGGAAATGGGAAAAATATATTGAGTCCCTGTAAAAGCAAAATTACTAGTGATTCAGTTGTGAGTGCATTAGTACGTAAGCATGCTCTTGTGCAACAAATGTTTGTAAAGAAAAGTTTGTGTCTCCCCTTTGAATACCAGTAGTGAAAGCAGATATGATAAGATGTCACTGTACAGTTAAAACTGAGTACACACAGTTCCAATATACTCTTGCAGCAGCGTTACCATTTTGGTCACATTATTGATAGATGAAACAAAGATGTTTCTGTCCACTAAATGCAACTGAAAAGTGCTTTAGCCCATCCAGCACAATAAATGGTTTTATACATGCTTTTATAAGACATATTTTCTTTGAAAATGTCACAGCACTTTGAGTAGTTAGTTTATTTGTGTAGCATGCACTGTATAGATTTTTGTGTATGTGGTCTTTGAAATTTGTGTTTCCATTTAGAGAAAACAAATTCAGATACACATANGGGGGGGGGGGGGAACTTATAGTGCTACAATATGCAGGCTACCGCTGGGACGTGCTGTGCTGCCATGCTGGGTGTTAAAGCCATCTATGCCAGTAAGATCCTCAAAGGGAAAGCAGAAGCAAAAACTGGCCTTCCCTTGGCAATGCATTCACCTTTTTCCTTCCTTTTTCTCAGGGGATCGTTTCCTGACTCAATCCTCACTGATGCGTAGAGCCTAATTTTGAGTAAAAGTCCAGAAGTCATTGTTAGCCTTCTGTATCTGTTCCTTTTCAGTGCTGTAGTGCTTGCTTTCTCACGTCATCCCTGCATGGTGACTTACATGTAACCAGCCCACATGTTCTTAGACTAATACATTTCAGCACTTAGCCAAGTGCTCTTAGGGCATTACTAATTCTGCACTCCCATGTTTAAAGCTTATCAGTTTCTGTATGCTTTGTTAAGCATGAACAAATACCTCTCAAGTGGAGACTGACCATAATTAATGCACTTTCTCCCTTACCTTTTGGCCTGACAAGTCTCTGAAAACACAGCTTGGCATGTAATGCAGCTCTTGGCTATGCACTGCTGTGGCAGCAAGGCAAATGGGAGGAAGAGTGTCTGTACTTGCCCTATGTGCTTCTCACCATGTGAAATGTCTGTAAGACTGAAAGAGTTTAATGTTCTATTCTTTTGTCTTTTTCACCTGAAAAATTAATAAATGAGTAAATATTGATAGCAGTTGGTAAATGTGTGCCAGGTACTCTCTTTGTAGCAGCAGCTAGCTTTTCTGAAGAACTGTGAAACACAAGTTGTGGAATATGGATTGTAGCACTGCTGCTCCTGTGGGTCATGTCCTGCAGTGAAGTGTAGCTCAGATGTTATCATGCGTTGATCCTGCTTGCTGTATGCCACATTCAGGACAGGTAGAAACAACAGCCTCTTTCAAAGCAGCTGGGGAGGAGACCTGTGTAAGCAAGAGATGAGTGGACACCTGGAGGCTCAGGCTGGAGGCGAAAGGCTGGGGTCCAAGAGTGATACTGCAGCCATCATTGCAACGTCTGGCTGTGAATTACAGCTGCACACACTGTGTCCTGTCCTTACTACTGCATGCTAGAGACAGTAAAGCCTGCATGTCTGCTTCTGAGCTGTGGTTCACCTTAAGATGCTTAGGTATTAATTTTATATTAATGTACTGTGCTATAAATAGGGATGGTGAAACACTAACGGAGCACCAGTTTTTCCATGCATGCCATAGGAGTGGCAGCCTCTAACAAACAGCTGGTGTGGTAATGGTTTTGGCCACTGTCATTAAGTGTTTGTGACTGGGAGGTGGAGTGTTTTGAAGAAACCAGACTCCTCAAAGTTCTCTTCTCCAAGATTAGGTATTCTTGCCTATTGTAACTAAGCACTGATCTGCGGACGGTACTTTGGCCTTTCCAAGAAATAGTGGCTGGGACTAATCCTGCATGTTATGTTAATAGGATGAAGAGATGGTGCATGTGACATTTTGCATCATCTTCCAGCCCTTCACAGCTCCTGAAATGATAGTGCTGTCTGTGGGCAAAAGCGTCTCTGTTCTTTATCCATTTCCTAATTTATTTATCAGATTATTAGAGTATCATCTATTTGTGGTATTTCCCAGGTATATAGTGTAAGTTAGCTTTTTCTATGCCATTTAGGCAAATACAAGGAGAGGTTTGAAAAGCATGAGGTTTGGGGGTTTCTTTAAAGGGCAGTGGCAGGAATCTGGCCTGTCTTTGGCCGAACCACTGGTTACACCAGTGTGTGCCCTGGAGAGAGATATTCAAGATATCTGATCAGCATTATTACAGTATTGTGACATAATGCAAATAAGTATGTAACACTCTTCAGGTGTGACTCTACACAACCTATGTTGGGGGGGGAAGATGTCTGTGATGCATTGCTTCAGAAAATAGTGTTTTCTGTAGGAAATATGCATTTCTACTTGAGTTTATGTATGTTTTGGGGGGTTGTTTTCTTTCAGGCATTTGTGGAAGCTCAGAACAAGCTTACAGTACCCTTTCTCGAGCAGTGTCCTGTCAGAGGATTGTTCAAAGAACGAATGACTGAACTCTACGATTATCCTAAGTACAGTTGCCACTTCAAGAAAGGAAAAAGGTATGTGAGGAATGTCTTTGTAAGTGTTGATGAATGTGAATCAAGTCAAAAGCAACTACTTGTTAGGAAAACAAATTTTATTTGTATTTATTTGTATTTATTTGTATTTATTTGTATTTATTTGTATTTATTTGTATTTATTTGTATTTATTTGTATTCCAGCTTTGTAGAATAACTGTTGTAAAAGTAAAACTTTGAGGAGTTCCTTTCAGGGTTAGTCACTGTCAGTGTAGTTAAAGGCACCTCATCCTGAAAACAGCACAAGTCTGTCATGAGCATGTTGTTCTAAATATTTATTAAAACATTGCTCCTTTGAGAAGCTGGTAGGATTTTTGTTAAGTCATAGTCAGTTTCTTGGCACCTGCTGAACTTAAATTGCAGTGGTTGAAACAATCAAACCAAAAAACATATTATGGCATTTGGGGAGATCAAGAGGGCTCTGCCAAGTTAAGTAACACTTAGTAAGGGGGTGGGAGAAGCAACTATTCTATCTGAAGGACTATCTGAACTTCCCACGACACTTAGAAATTCTTAAAGTTAATTACTCCAGTTTTCTGCCAAAGAATAGCTGCTAAAGGTCTGTGTCTGAAGAGCTATTCTGTAGAATCTGCAGAAAGGAAGAGTGTCCAGGGAGGTGCTGTGCCTGTCACATTGTTTGACCTTTGCTTCCCGGCTTATTACCCAGCATTGCAGAGGTGGAATTGGCTAGAAAATGCATGGTCAAATGGACAATTACCTATCTTTTTCTTCTGTTCCTTTGAATATTTTGATTTTGTCACTCACTGAACATTATTGTTAGTATTTGAACATAGTACTAGTTCAGATTGTTAGCCAGGTCTTTGAGTGTAGTTTCCGCTTCTGGGTTTACCATGTTCCTGTAAAAGTACTGGACAGTCTTAGGGAATGTGTGAACTTATGTTTAGGTTTGAACGTTACCCCATAAATTCCCCTGTTCCCTCAGGTGAAGTTGCTATTTGATTTGTTAAGTCACAAGTTCGTGTAGTAAAACTTAAGTTCTATGAAGGAAGAAAAGTGTAGTACCTATGAATTGCGTAGAATACAGTTATTAATTTCTTTGCACTCTGTAGCATCTTCTGATGTGAAGAGTATCCCTCACTAAAGAGAATACTGTAATTCTCTGTTCCTACAACTTTTCAAAACAGAGTTTTATGGACATTGGGAAATACAGATGAAACAGTTTCAGTTCTGTTTCATTTGAACATCTGTCTGCCACCCGATACCACTTGAAAGCAGCTATATGAATGATAAAGCTTAGAACACAGGGATGGGAACCTGTGCCAGTCGTTGTAACAGTGAAATGCTAAGGCTGCCAGGGCAGTTTAACATAGACAGTTATGCAGAGTTTATAGTACACTTAGCTTTGTTTGAAACACACTGTGGGAAATGCAACTTTTATATTTAAAATATGTTTTGGATGTATCCTACAGTCTCATCTGTACAATCTATATCACATTGGGATGAGATTCCTCTCATTTTTAGAGACCTAGAAATTGGTGTCTGGGCTTCCTCTGTACTAAGGGGGAGAGAAAGGCACCTGCAGAGGGTGGTTAAATCCCTGATGGCCACAAGTGAAGCCATGATTCCTACTCTGCTGTGAAGCTTGTGTTTCGCTTATATATTTATCTGTCTTTTATTCATTTCATGACAATCTCATACAAGTTTTTCTTACTTGCCTGACTGAAAATCTGAGTTCTTCCTACTTATTTTTCCCTCTTGTGTTCTTTTAGGTATTTTCACTTCTACAATACAGGACTGCAGAACCAGCGAGTTTTATACGTACAAGACTCTTTGGAGGCTGATGCCAAAGTTTTTCTTGATCCAAATAAGCTTTCTGATGACGGCACTGTGGCTTTACGAGGTTAGTGAGTTCCTACTGAATAAGTCTGGGTCTTCAGCAGAAGTTGGAAATGGTTTCCAGCTCTTTACCTATACAAGTATGGCTAGAGTGGCTTGTTTTAATCGAAGTAGTCACAACAGCCA
>WEKW01010207.1:12359-23094 GCA_013389905.1 Sula dactylatra | reverse complement strand
TCCCGTCCTCATACAAAACCAAAAATCCTACATAACTTAATTCTTCTTCTCAACAGCTGTGGTCTCCACTATCTAGCCTCTCATATTGCATTGAACAAACATCCAAAAATCAGATAGATTATTGTCAGAAGTCAATGAAGGTGTTTCACAATGATTATTTATTCAAGTGTTTATTTAGTTAAACAAGTACTTAAAATGTTATAAGGAATGCAATAGTTAAAAAAATATCTTGAACTTTAACTGCACAGAAGATTGGGCAGATTGGGCAGAACTATAAGACAGGTTCAATCATTCAGAGTATTGTATTCTTTGTTAAAGAAATAAAGCCGTTTGGAATCCATAACCCAATGAAAGACAGATGACAAGAGACAGAGCTAAGTTGTTGCATGTTTGTTTAAAAAAGATTGGGCACAGGTATTGGTTTTAAAAAGAGTATATATTTTACCCTACAAAAGCTTTCAGTCTTTTCAAGCAATCTATACTGAAAGACTCTTAGAGTGAGATATCACCTAACTTTTGATGTCTCCCACAGTGGTACCTGTGCCTGAATTAGTTGCCTAGACTTTTAAAATCAATGGAGAGAAGTTAATCATCCAACCTGTCTCAGATATCTACCTCAGGATAAGATGAATCACATCTTTCAAGTTACATCTGTGATTTTAAAGGGAGACTAAGCGACTACTCATATGATAACATCTGAAGTTTAATGAGATAAATCCCACTCCACAGTCTGGATGGTACTCAGTATGAATATCACAAAACAAATTCAAATATATGGCCTGCTTGTTCATAAAAGGCTGGAACTCGGCTACAATGTTGAGATTAATATATGTATTCAAGCAGTGGCATACTCATTAGATAGCTAGTACCTACCCAAAATATTTAGAAAAATTTTGCTAGACATTTTCTTCACAGTGTCATTCATAGATTTCCTCCCTCCAGTCCTAGAGCAGAATATCATTATATCAATATCATTATGCTCATTATACCTACATGTTTATAAGGCAAATGAACTTGCAGTGGGACTCAACCTCGTAAAATTAAATCCATGTTATTGACTTACATGATTCAAACATGTACATTGTACCAGGCTGTGCTAATAAGAATGTTTACTTCATAATAAATCTGGCCTCTGTTTGTACTTCATGGTGACAGCTGAGCTAGCTGTGGATAAGGTCAGCTGGATACTTAGTACCCAACAAATTTTGAGTTCTACCTGGGGTAAAACCTACTCTGGAAAACCTAATTCACCATGTTAGCAGAATGCCAGGTAGATGCTATACTGTTCTTGTATCTAAATACACTCTTTCAGAGTAGCAACACATCTTGCTGTATCTCCTCACATACGTGTACAGAAGCATACTAATCAACAGGCTGCTTCAGTTTCTGTTGAAATCAAGAGGAATGTGTCACGTTAAGAGTGTGAGTCTAGCTGCATTCAATGAGCTATTACGGCCAAAATACTGGTCGCACTCAATAAGAACTATCATGACTGGACCAATGCACACCACAATTTATTTGAGCAACAGATACACAGGTTCTTTGGATTGCCAGTGATAGTGATTGTCTGCAAAAGTATATGCAAATACAGCAAATATTAATAGCAGCACTGATTATAAACATGTAAAGAATTTAAAGTGACTCTATAGAGATTTCTAAATGTTTCCCGGGAAGACACTTGGTATAACCAAGTGTTCAAATCTTATCCAAAGGTGTCCAAATGGGGGGGAAGAGAGGCTCAGCCCGTCGACTGATCCCAGAATTCAAAGTGGTGACGATTGTACCTTCCCTAACATCCTCTCTCCCTTCAGCTATATTTATATTATTCTTTACCGTTCAGGTGGAGCTTGAGTGGCTCTAGCCATACATACCTTTGTTATGATTGGTGTAGAACATTCTTGCTTTGCTTTTAAAGGTATATACTAGAAAAATTCAATGCACAAGCTCAGTGAGGTGTGGTCGCACCTTGGAGGCAAGTAACTTTTGGGGTGGAGGTGTGTGTTTTGGTATTATAATGAAGTTCATCCACAGGGCATGATTTTGCAATTGTATGGTGCTGGCCAGGGCATGGTCCCATGGTTCCATCTAGTTCCCGGACCTGCAGTGATTTATGGAGGAATTGGGCCGTGGAGCCTTCGTTCCACTCCCTCCTCCAATTGTCTTCTTAGAACTAGTATACCGAGCTCCCTCAGTGTTAGCAACATCTAAGATTGCAGGTGGTGTTGCTTAGGGAACGATCACTGAACCAATATTCAGCATGTCAACCATATTGCACCCTGAAAGTTAGCTTTTATGAAGTGTGGATATAACTTTAGCCTTGATAAATTCAACCTCAATAATCTTACCCCCAGTAATCATTCCACAGAATGATGTCATAAATTCCTGCAGGAAGACTTTTGGGGTTCTCCATAAATAAACAATGCATATACCATATAACAAAATATATAGCTTTGCATAGCATGTTACCTACAACAAATATATCATATTATGATTAGTAAAGAAAGCATATAGAAAGGGGAGCAAGATATATGTGTGTAGAAGACAGTCACTAGAGATTATGTGTTATAGTAGTCACTTCTGAAAGTTAGAACCAACAGCTCCTGTCAAAAATACACATTTATCTAATTATTTGAAAAGGCTGAGTTCTGCATTATTGTAGACCTTGCCAAGACAAGATAAGTTTATGACAGGCATATTGAAGCCATTATGTAGGGTATTGTTGAAAATATGACAGGCCATAACTCTTGTGGAACTCCACTTGCATATTAATACAGAATTCAGCAGTCAGTTTTGATGAAGTTAAATGCTTTGACAGAATAAATTTGGCCTTTGAGACAAAAACAAAACATGGGTTTCAAAGCTTCCTACTCCTTCTGGTAGCAAAAACATTAAATTACAGCACAACAATATTTGTTTCCTCTGACAGAGGATGCAGCTTATGTGATGCATTGCAAATGTGTAGCCTAGCTAGCATGCTAGATATTTCTTTCATTTTTATTTTGGTATTTTCAAATAGAAAATCTTAAGGAATTATGTATAAAGCAATAGAAGAAGTATCCAAGTATTTTGTAGACTAGTCAAGGAAGTAACACTTGCTTTACTGAATCACAAAATATATGACCACAATCAAAATGCATTTCCCAGTGATTAAACCTAATGGCAGCATCAGTCACAGAATCCAATAGGTAGAAGTCAGAATTCCACCTGTGTGTAAATCTAATGACATTTGCAAAGAAGTTTTGATAGTTCTTTTGGTAGTGTTCAGTAATATTATTGAAAAATTACTCTAAATATAGAATTTGAATGAGCTTGAAGCTCAGTAGTATATCACCCAGACCCAAACAGAAGAAAAAGATCCTCGTTCATTTCACATGACAGAACTGAACAGTGAAATCTCCAAATCTACACAGAATGAGCTGTTGTATGTAAATCCTCAGATGTGGTAAATTTGGTCAGGAAAGAAACTTAGAATGATTTATCATAGTTAGGATTAAATTTCATGGTTACAAAGTGTATCTCCTAATTTTTTCTGTAAAACCAACCCCTTATAAACATGGTACCTCTCCAGAAAAAGAAGCAGGGAAGCAATAGAGCGCCGATAGCAACATCTGAGTAAAATGCTTGGGAAAGAAGGGTTTCTTAAATACATGCAAAGGTTAATTTCCAGACACTGGCTTAAAATAAATAAACAATTTTACCGGCAACAGAATTAAAGACCTACTAGCTATAAAGTGTTTAACAAGCCAGTTGTCAAGGACTGTCCCAGGTCTTATTCAGCTGTCTTGAATTATTTGAAGTAGAGATTCTTTAAAAAAAATAAAAATTAAAAATCCTAATATAACTCAGGATCATTTAGAAAAAAAATACTCAGTTTTGACATTTCTGTACTATATATGCTTTGACTTGAATAAGTCTAAAAATCTACATTTTCTGTGCGAGACATTAAACACAACATGTCTTTGGCCAGCAGCCTGATTCACAGAGACTACTGTTTTAATAAGAAGTGACTTAAAAAAAACTATTAATACAATTTCACTGTAAATGTTGCTTTTTTATTTATGAATAAGGCTCAGTCTGTAGAAATTATTAGCATTAATGAAATCAAAAGCTCTGCCTTCTATTAATGCAAAGTTGTGTGACTTATCAGAAATAAAACAGAAGGTCAGACCAAGGATACCTGGGGAAGGGAAGCCACAAAAACCAACCCAAACATCAAGCATCATAATGCCTCTTTTTTCCATGTGTTTTCATATGTGTGTGCGTGTGTGTGTGTGAGAAGGTGACAAAAGATTTTTCATCTCTATCACAATGTTGAGCTGTTTCCTTTAGCCTTTCTGATTAATGGAAGCCATGGAACTTTACATGTCTTACAATATTTCTCCACCTTGTGAAGTGGTATGAAAACCTCCTGCATTAAGAAATAAAATCACTGAAGCATGAGGAAGATCTAACAATATTTTGTAATGTTCACCTTCTCTGTACATTGATTTCCTCTTCACATAGGAGCCTGGAAAATGCCTGTGACCAATGAGTTTTCTTCTGCTTTGGAAGGAACGTTTTAGGGAATAACTAGCAAGTTTTTGCTTTTTGCAGTTTTTATTTTTCTTTCTGCAGTTTAGGAAACAAACCTCAGTAATGAAGACTGCCAAACTTTACTTGGGTCACAGACCACAGTGAGCTTGTTTTCATCACTTACGTGGATCTACTATTTCCATTAAATCTTTTCAACTATGTTCTATTGCTTTGAATTGAGTTTAAACCAGGGAAATTTCAAAAAAGTCCTCATCCCAGTCTTATTATTTACTTTGGTAAAATAAATTCTTGACTATGTAACTAAGACATTTCTAGAAAAGAAATGAAAAAAACCACTACTCTACTACACAAAGACCAAGCTCCTCTTTTGGCAAGTCAGCTCTCTCCTTCAATTCTAGCCCACACTTGGGAGTTTTCTGAGTTATCTTGTGCTGCTGCCTCTCAAAATGCTGCTTCCTGTATTCTGTATGTTTTGTTTTTGTAAAAAGAATTCATACCTGAAAAACAGCTTTCTCATCAAATATGGCTGTAGCAACTTGGCTTTCCTTCCCCCTGTTTTCTGGAATTAAGTTTTTCCAGTTTCCACTTCTCTTTCCCCCTTCTTTCCCCCAACCAAATTAGTGCATCATTTATAGCTTGCAGTATTTTCCTGGAAAAAGATATTTGGAGACAGTGGTCATTCATTCTCCATAGTATTTCTCAAAAATACTCACTGCACGTTTTTAATTCCATTTATATCTCACATTTAGCTTGTCATAAAGGTCACAAAAACCATATTACTAATGCAGCTGACAGATGTGGCAGTTATAATGCTTTTGCTTATCTGACACAGGTGTGTGCTTCTCAAACACAGGTGTGTGCTTCCCAAACACATGTGTATACCTATTGGACACAGGAGTGTGCTTTTGCCACAACTTTTTCTGCTTTGGGGTCCTGACAATACAGGAAGCATAAAATCTTTAGCATAAAGTTAGATTACCCATTAGAAGTGGAAGACTATCTCCAGATTTCAATGTTGAAATTTAAAAAAATACATGTTTTATTGTAGTTTGCATACAAAATAGTACATACTTTGGGAATATGTGCCAATCAATTTGTGTTTGTGAACACAAATAAAATTCCTGAAATGAAACCTTTAAGATCTTGTTGAAGACCAGTCACTTCAGGTGCAAACATATAATTAAAAAACCCAAACAAACAAACAAAAAAAACTCAACCAAAAACAAAACCAAAAAAAACCCAAGTCAGAAAACCAGCTGATGTCATCTAAGAGCCTTTAATTAGTGTTGATACAATTGTCACAACACAGAGGAATTGTGTGACTTCCATAAGGTCACTGAAAATATCTTTACACTTAAATTCCCTGCCTAATTTTCCTGATTCCCTGACCTACTCTCCAAGTCAGATATATGAAAGGTCTTGCACAATGTTTTCCTTATTCTCCAGTGATTACAGACCTGTCTGTCTGTATTTTGCTGTGACTCCTGACTGTAGAAAGCAGTAGTTAAAGATGCTCCTGTTATCTTATGCACGACTCTACACATTTCCAAGAATACTTTCTAAACAGAGTTATCCTTCCTGTATATGTACCCAATGTTAAACTGCATAGCCTGTTCATTGCAAAGCACAGACAGGCCTGAAGTGAAAATGGAATTAGCAAGAACAGTGTGGGTTTATTAAAGTATCTTAACCTGCTAACAATTAATAAGTTTTTTAAGTAATAAGTAATAAGTAATTACTCATAAGTAATTTATGAGTATCTTCAAATCATTCATTAGCCATTGATTTTTCACCTTGCCAAGAAAAGCATATGAAATTGACTTGAAGAGTTGCATATTTTCTACAGTCTGATCTTTCACAGAATGTATTTAGAGGTAATTATCCAGTTAGGTAAAGATACCCTTTGGTGATGAAAATGCTCCTCTGCAATAATGACAGCAGCGTTGCCAACTTGCTTTTTGTAAGTAACATAGATAATAATCAGTTCAATAATAATATTTTAGAACTTCCTATCACTGTATAGGAGTGCTTGTCCTTCTTATTGACAAAAACAAGCAACGAACTCCCCCCAACCGACCTGTTTTCCCCAAGACTGTATGACATTTTGCAACAATAAAATAAAACTCTTTGTTGTATGTGACACACTGGAAAGATGAATTCTGTTTAATGAGTCATTTATTCATTTTGACTGCATTGACAGAACAAACTATTCTTTTGCTGAAAATATGAGCTTCTGCCCCACTGGAATCAATAGGCATTTGAAATTTTAATGAATCACTCACATGGAACAGATATTAGTTTTAGATTGGGGATGATCTATGTAATTCCAAGTCATTTTTGCATGGGTTCATACATGAAGGTATAGTATAAATTTAGCTGAAAAAAAATATTCACATAAGTTTTACTGATTGCTTTATTAAACCTCCTAACTCTCTTATTGCTGTGAGGAGAGAAAGCAACAAGAACAAAAAAATCTGAGGCAAAAAATATGCATATAGAGGATATCAGTGTATACTCCAGTGGAACAGGCTCAACGTGCATTGCATCTCTCATCTTTATGTAAAACCTAAACAGAATACAGAGGTTCATCATGGTTTCATGCTTAAGCAGCTGAAAATAGTTATTTTTACTTACATAATAAATTTAAGTCTCCTACTCACTATCATACACAAATGTATGTTCATAAATATACACTATCTTTGAGTAAGCATACACGTATAGCACTTTCTTAATTTCTGCTTCATCTTATGGTTTGTTTTTCTCTTTAGACCCTAATTTAGGCTGTCCACAAACAAGCACTGTTATCACAGTTGGAAACAGTGATTCCTTTGAGTGCTTCTTCTTTTCTTTTGTTTCTGAGCTTTTTCTCCAGACTGTGGTGCTGCAGAAGGCATCTGTCATGATAGGCCTGTTCAACCACAAGGGTAACACAATACACAGCAAATGCATTTATTCAGTATACTTGTGGGATTTCATCAGAACATCACCCTTATTCATGCACTTGGCTTGAATCCTAAAGCTGCATTCAGTTATTAATGAACATTTTTATCACACGTTTTGTTTGTGAAATATATTGTGAATTATTAAATTACAAATTATGCTTTTGTAATGTTGTGATGTTACTGGCTGAGGTATTATGGAAATCTGGCAAGAGTCTATGTATTCCTTTCAGGCATATATATGCGTATATGGAATCACAGAATCATTAAGGTTGGAAAAAACCTCTAGGATCATCAAGTCCAACTGTCAACCCAACATCACCTATGTCCCGAAATTCCACGTCTACACATTTTTGAACACCTCCAAGGGTGGTGACTCCACCATCTCTCTGGCCAGCCTGTTCCAAAGCTTGATAACCCTTTCAGTGAAGAAATTTTTCCTAATATCCAATCTAAACATCCCCTGATGCAACTTGAGGCCATTTCCTCTCGTCCTATCACTAGTGACTTGGGAGAAGAGACCAACACCCACCTCTCTACAACCTCCTTTCAGGTAGCTGTAGAGAGTGGCAAGGTCTCCCCTCAGCCTCCTCTTCTCCAGGCTAAACAAACCCAGTTCCCTCAGCCGCTATTCCTAAGACCTGCTCTCTACACCCTTCACCAGCTTTATTGCCCTTCTCTGGACATGCTCCAGCAACTCCATGTTTTTCTTGTAGTGAGGGGCCCAAAACTGAACACAGTATTCGAGGTGTGGCCTCACCAGTGCCGAGTACAGGGGCACTATCACTTCCCTACTCCTGCTGGCCACACTATTCCTGATACAAGCCAGGATGCTGTTGGCCTTCTTGGCCACCAGGGCACACTGCTGGCTCATGTTCAGCCAGCTGTCCACCAGCACCTCCAGGTCCTTTTCTGCCAGGCAGCTTTCCAGCCACTCTTCCCCAAGCCTGTAGCGTTGCATGGGGTTGTTGTGACCCAAGTTCAGAACCTGGCACTTGGCCTTGTTGAACCTCATACAACTGACCTCAACCCATTGATCCAGCCTGTCCAGATCCCTCTGCAGAGCCTTCCTAAACTTGAGCAGATTGACACTCCTGCCCAATTTCTTGTCATCTGCAAACTGACTGAGGGTGCACTCAATTCTGTCATCCAGATCATTGATAAAGATATTAAACTAGACTGGCTCCAAAACTGAGCCCTGGGGAACACCACTTGAGACCAGCCGCCAACTGGACTTAGTTCCATTCACTACAACTCTCTGGGCTCAGCCATCCAGCCAGTTTTTTACCCAGTGAAGAGTACACCTGTCTAAGTCATGAGGCCCCAGCTTCTCTGGGAGAATGCTGTGGGAGACTGTGTCAAAGGCCTTGCTAAAGTCCAGGTAGACAACATCCACAGACTTTTCCTCATCCCCTAGGAGTGTTACCTGGTCATAAAAGGAGATCAGGTTGGTCAGGCAGGACCTGCCTTTCATGAAGCCATGCTGGCTGGGCCTGATGCCCTGGTTGTCCTGCACATGCCCGGTGGGTGCACTCAAGATGAACCACTCCATAATATTCCTCAGTACCGAGGTCAGGCTGACAAGCCTGTAGTTCCCTGGAGCCTCGTTTGAGCCCTTCTTGTAGATGGGTGTCACATTGGCAAGCCTCCAGTCATCTGGGACCTCCCCTGTTAATCAGGACTGCTGATAAATGATGGAGAGTGGCTTGGCAAGCTCCTCCACCAGCTTCCTCAGCACTCCTGGTCGGATCCCACCTTTCTCCATAGACTTGTGAGTGCACAGGTGGCTCAGCAGGTCATAAACTGTTTCCTCCTAGATTATGCCTTCCAGCTCAGGGGCCTGAATACCCTGGGGATAACTGGTCTGACTATTAAAGAATGAGGCAAAGAAAGCAGTATGTACCTCATCCTTTTCCTCATCCTTGGTAGCAATGTTCCCCCTGACATCCAACAAAAGGATGGAGATTGTCCTTGGCTCTCCTTTTATCGTTAATGTAATTGTAAACACATTTTTTGTTATCTCTTAAAACAGTTGCCAGATTGACTTCTATCTGGGCTTTTGACTGTCTGATTTTCTCTCTGCATGACCTAATGAGATCCCTGTACTTTTCTTGAGTTGCCTGCCCCTTCTTCCAAAAGTGGTAAACTCTCGCTTTTTTGCCTGAGTGCCAGCAAAAGCTCCCTGTTCAGCCAGGCCAGTCATAGTCCCTGCCGGTTCACCTTACAGCACTTGGGGACAGCCTACCCCTGTGCATTTAAGACTTTCTTCTCGAAGAATGCCCAGCCTTTCCGGACCCGTTTGACCTTCAGGTCTGTCCCCCAAGGGACTGTCCCAACCAATGTCCTGAACAGGCCAAAGTCTGCCCTCTAGAAGTCCATGGTAGTGGTTTTGCTGACCCCCCCCTCCTTGCTTAACCAAGAATCGAGAACTCTACCATTTCATGGTCACTAAGTCCAAGATGCCCTCCAACCACCACATCTCACACCAGTCCTTCTCTGTTTGTAAACAGCAGGTCAAGCGAGGCACCTCGCCTGGTAGGCTCGCTTACCAGCTGTGTCAGGAAGTTTTCTTCTACATCATCCAGGAACCTCCTAGACTGTTTCCTCTCTGCTGTGTTGTATTTCCAGCAGACGTCCAGTAAGCTGAAGTCCCCCATGAGAACAAGGGCTACCAACAGTAAGACTTCTGCCAGCCACTTGTAAAACACTTTATCTGCCTCTTCATCCTGGTTGGCTGGTCCCAACAGACTCCCAGCAGTATATCTGCCTTGTAGGCCTTTCCCGTCATCCTTACTCATAAGCACTCAACTTTATCATCACAGTCGCTGAGCTCTATACAATCAAAACACTCCCTAACATACAGGGCCACTCCACCACCTCTCCTTCCTTGCCTATCCCTTCTGAAGAGCTTATAGCCATCCATTGCAGTACTCCAGTTGTGAGTCATCTCACCATGTCTCTGTGATGGTGACTAAGTCATAGCTATCCCGCTACACAATGGCTTCCAGCTCCTCCTGTTTGTTGCCCATACTGAGTGTATTGGTGTAGATGCACTTGAGCTGGGCTATCGATTTCACCCCCAACACTGGCACACCATCCCTAGGCTCCTCTCTAGTGGGTCTGGTTATTTCCCCTTCCCCTTTCAAACCTAGTTTAAAGACTTCTCGATGAGCCCCACCAACTCATGTGCAAGAATCCTCTTCCCCCTTTGAAACAGGTGAACTCCATCTGCTGCCAGAAGGCCCAGTGCCATGTAAACCTCC
>WEKW01010207.1:0-11821 GCA_013389905.1 Sula dactylatra | reverse complement strand
TCCCTGATCCTCCTTCACCTTTCCACTTCCTCCTGCAGCTCTGCCACCAGGCTGGGCAGATCATCCACCTGGTCACACCGCAGAGAGTTGTCTCTCTGCCCTCAGGTAGGAGTGCCAGGCTCAGGCACCCCCTGCAGCCGGAGTCCTGGGCAGCTGCGTGTTGGTGTGGGGACTCTGTCTGGGTCACCACATTCCTTCTGGCGATGGTTCTCAGGCAAGTGGAGACCATAGCTAGTGTCTCTCCTGCTGGGGTGATGACCATTAGCTGAGTTACCCTTTAGAGCCTTCAGAGCCAGGAGGGGTACTGCACCTTGCCCACGCAAACTGCTGCACCACACCCTTCTGCTGCACTACAACGTTTGCCCACGCTGGTCACTCGCGCTCCCTGGGGGATGCTCATGTATGTGAGGGGCTTTGGCTGCTGTCACTCGTGTCCCCACCCACACTGGGTCAGACCTGCCTCTGTCAGGTGTTCACTCATTCCCACTCGGGGTGGGGGGGGGGCAGGGGTCTGGGGTACCCTCTCTCTCCCCATGCTTTTGCCTTCACAGTTTTGCCATCATTTTGCCACTTTAGGAAGGGGCCCCCGGTGCAATCCTCTGCTCCAGAACCCTTTGCCTCAGTAGCTTCATATATATACATATACATATACATGTACATACATATACATGTATGCATACACATAAGTATATATACACACACACAATACTTCTTCAGTATTTATGCCATACTTTGCATATATATACCAAACTGAGTCTGACAGTATTGTCTTGGCCAAAATTTATACAATTTATTCTGGTGAAGCTAAAGAGTATTAATAACTTTTATCTTCTTGGTTGAAGTAAATTTACTCCCCTCTTCAGAAGAAATAGAAGTAGAATTTGCAGTTGTCACTATGTTTTTTTTATTTTCTATAATATTTTAATGCAAATAACTTTATTTTGATGTAAAATGTGTATGACAGAGAAAGTTTTATAGAGCTTTGTATGGAAGCATAGTCCTGTGTTAGAGAGACTGAGCATAGCTGACAGCTTTACAATTTTATGTAATAATTTATTGACTCAAGTACCTAGAATTCTTGGCCATGATACATTAGCTTGGACTGTATTATCAACTGTACCTACCTTTTTGGAGAAAGAATTAAAAAAAAAAAACAAACCCAGCTTCTTTTACTTGGTCTATCACTTTTTTTTTCTCTGAAAACACCTTAATCCCACTCATCTGTCCACACTCCTCTTTGCTTCTCTTCAAGCAAATGCATCAGGATGTCTGGAATCCATGCACACTGCAGTTCACAATCAGATATATTAATTTAGATAGATGTGAAGGAAATAGCTGAAGTTAGTACATCAGAATATAAATATTTGCAACACTCTCTCTCTGGAAACTTTTGCTTTAGAAATTTTTCCATAAAAGAAGAGACTCTAAAAGCAGGGTACACACAGGTTAAGAGTGTAAAGCAGTTATCTGTTGGCCAACACACAGGAAGGGCTAGGACCAGAAAGCTATAGGCTCAGTGTTAATATATATTCTCACCACTCGCTTGAGACACCCAATGGATCTTTCCCAGCCAGGCAGTTCCACTTGAGGTGAGCAAGAATCAGCCTTGGGTGCTCTGTATTGCAAGCTGATCCTGAACAATGCCAAGCTGCTATCTTCTGAATCTCCCCTATTATTTATTAAGGTTTTAAACCTCTTCATGTCAGCATTTACAGAATCATAGAATCATACAATCATTAAGGTTGGAAAAGGCCTCTAAGATCATCAAGTCTAAACAATTTCCCTCTTAAATCTCTGAGCTCCTAACCATCTCTGTCTTACCTGTTAAACTTCTGTTTGTTTTTATTTGTCTTATTTTGCTTGGCTTTGCCGTACTTTTCCCCACTTCCTTAGGAATTTTCTCCATAAAAATAAGTCATGGTCACACAAACTTGTGCTGCATAACACTAGGCCTCAGTTCACAAAGAGGTGAACCCCTGGAAGTTAGGCTAAGCTTTAGCACTAGAAAATCAGACCTAGTACCCATTCCACCATTTTTGCTGTCTTTGGTGTAAAAGTCAGGTACACAGATGGAACTGGGCAGATAAATATAGTATTGTTCATCAGCCAAAGTCTTTTATTTCAGTTGCTTTCTGAAACTATTATATTCTCTTGGGAAAATATGAATATCAGCTACCATAAAAAAAAAATCATCTTCTTGCTACTGTTGTCTTTATCAGTAACATAATTAAAATCAACATTGCCATGTTGTTTCTGAATAATTATAATGATTTTTCAATAGATTTTATTTGTTATCCCTCTTCTTTTCTTCAAATCCAGGATTACATTCAACAGCACTTGCCATAGTAAAATATTATCAGAGATGATCCAGTTACTGCATTATACTTACATGGCAAACCAAAACTGTGCAACAGAAATGCATGACTAGCTGAAGATGAGAAATCTACCTCAAACAACTGACAATAAATTTATCTACATGTTTTCCATGCTGGACCCACACTTAGAGGCTTTGAGGTTTAGGATTAGATAAGAAACCTAATCCTGAATTTGCTTACAGACCTCAGTATAGATTGCAGTGAGAAGAAAAAAAAAATATTTACTATTTTGAAGCTTTACAGCTGTGATCCTATAAAACCAAACTCATAAACTTTTGGAATTATGTGAGTGATTTCTACTTATGTTACTCCCAGATCAAAACTGTTGATTGGAATGTATTCAAACCTAGGCCCGTCTGAAACGTGAGACTCATTCTGAGCTTTATGATATGGGCCCATGTAAACTGCAAATTTATCATCAAAACCATTATGGACAATGGGAACACAGTTCCTAATACTTCAAAAATTCTGCTTCCCATTTCAGTAGGATTCAGAACATGTGAAGGAGTGCAAAAAGTTAGCCTGACCCATGACCTTCAGGAAACTATTTGGAAGATGAGGGCAAGGTTTATGCTAGGTCTCACTTCTTGAAATGGCTACTTTACCGTTATTCCATAGCTGTTCAGGCAATGAGACCCAAGCAGTGTAGAAAGGTCAAAAGAGATCACATGCGTGTCTATTGCATTTCTGTGCAAATAATAAATAACATTGCATTCTGCTAGGAATCATGTAAAAATAGAAGCTAAACAAGCAACTCATGTCAAGAAGGCCCTGAAGCACATGAAAATATTTTTAAGAGAAGCGTCTGTAGAATAAAACATAAGTCTTGAGCATCCTCATTTAAGTCAGTTTATTTAACTCTAGTAACAGCATTAGAGAGAAAGGCACGTATCCCATGTCTTTAAGGAAAGTATTTTATTATCACACAGAATGACACTAAAGGTTTTGAAGATCATCACTACAGAGAGAAGGAATTTAACAATCATGTTTGAAATATTGCACTTCTTTGTAGATCCTTCTTTATGAATCTGTGGTGTTTAACAAGTAGTGTATACTTCATTTTCCCTTCAAAAACTTTTATTAACTAATGAGTACTAAACTACTTTTTGCATATCAATAATCATCCTGAAAAAGTGTTACTATAAAGACAAAACTTGATTCCAATACCCATTCCCAAGAGCCCATATCCAGCCTAGTCCAGAACTTCGCCAGGAGACAGAGGAGGCAAAGGCAGACTCTGCTGTGACAAAGGTGCAAGTGATATCTGAAGGATAAGGAGAAGAGAGTTTGCAACAGCTTCCCGTTCCACAGGGAAACTCCTACCATAACGGAAAAAAATTAAGGACCCTGAAACTGCATTACAGTAGACTGACACACAGGCAGGATCCTGATATTGCCTATCCATTATGTTACTTTTTCTGTCTGCTTGAAGCAATTGGGAAGAAAGTTTTTAAATTGCCTAAGTCACGTCATGAAATTTGAAATCTCTGTATTAGTCCAGGGGATATCTGGCAAAGCTAAAAATGGACAAAAAAGTGTCCAATGGTGGTAGAGCCCCCATAGTACCCCCATGAATTAGTATTTTCAATGACAGTCAAGCAGGGAGAGCCTGCTCACAACATCTCAGTGAACAAGTCTGGATATAACTCAGAACACTGGACACCATTTTCTGTAGGGCCGTGACTGAGCTAAAGCATTGCTTATTTTTCACTGGACTGCATTTCTGGCTGTATTTATGAACCTATTTCCTCAGCTAGAAATGAAGCACAGCTGCTCAAGCACCAAATTTAAGTCTTTAGACTTCAGAAAAATAAGATGTACACACAAAATATGGAAAGTTTCTGGGACTAGTGAAGCAGTAAGAACATTTCTATGTGCACAAGAGATCAAGGGAAGCAAAAACTCTGTCTAGTTCCTGCCCTATACAGGTTTGTGGCACTGATAGTGTCTCTGTACAGCTGAAATCTCTTTTAGAAACACATAATGGCCAAAGAAAATAACAGAGGATCAGGGGAACAGGAACACTGTGAACAGTCAAATGGTAATAAAATGAAATCTGTAGGAAGAACAAGAAGAAAAGGAATAATGGCAAAGAAAAAGGAACATTTTTAAAAAGAACAGTGAAACTGTGTATTGAAAACTGGAGGGAAAAACTTAGGTCAACAGCAAAAGTTTTACTGAAAAAGTGAGGAAGATGAAAAGATTACTATTTTTTCCTAATGGAATCAAAAAGCAAGCATTTTGTAGAAGGTTTTGTGTTGCATTTTTCCAGAGTGAGTGAACATTTTGTAAAATTAAAATTATTTATTTAGCTAAAAGACGCAATGGATGCTTGGGTGGATAATACTACCCCAGCATTTTTCTGAAGATTGCTACTTCTGCTATTCAAGACCTTTGATCACCCTTTACCCTTATTTTCTCTACCTAAAACTTCCATTTGTTAGTGATGCAGTTCTTCAATTATAGCAATGGGGAGCACTGTTTCTAAAATGAGGCTTGTAAGGATTTGCTTTATAATAAAGAATGAGGAAAGTCAAGTAATTTTTTTTCTCATTTTTCCTGTATTCATGCTCTGTCTTTTATTTTTTTCCCACTCAAGTTTTAATTTCTAGTCATGTCCCTCCACATAGAATCATAGAATCAAAGAATCATTAAGGCTGGAAAAAACCTCTATCACGAAGTCCAACTGTCAACCCAACACTACCGTGTCTCGTAAACCATGTTCCAAAGTGCTTCATCTACACATTTTTTTAACTCCTCCAGGGATGGTGACTCCACCACCTCTCTGGCCAGCCTGTTCCAATGCTTGACCACTCTTTCAGTGAAGAAATTTTTCCTAATATCCAATCTAAACCTTCCATGGTGCAGCATTAAGCCATTTCCTCGCGTCTTATCGCTAGTAACATGGGAGAAGAGAACAACACCCACCTTGCTACACCCTCTTTTCAGGTAATTGCAGAGAGTGGCAAGGTGTCCCCTCAGCCTCCTCTTCTCCAGACTAATCAACCCAACTAAACATCCTCAGGCCTGCAGGGTAGTCTCTTCTTTTGGATTTCTGGTCATAATTCCTGTCCATTTTAAGCCCATTTGTACTGTATAGTTTACACTACTGATAGAAAAGCTTAGAAAGGGCATGTTTGAAACACCAGATTTATTATGTGTACTTTTTGATGTCTGCAATTGTAGCATAAAGATTCAATCATGTGACTCCTTACCTACATATAATCCTTTCAACTAAGATTTGATTGTGAAAACGCTCATAGCTGAATTTACTCAGAAGACTAACATCACCGGGTTCAGTAAAACTCTTCATTAAAATAAACTGATCACAGTCTATTTTCAGAAATAGATTTTATATAAATACAGATTATTCATATCTTTAAATAAATAAATTCTAATTTTTTAAATTGAACTAATGCAAGTTCCATATCAAATGCATGAAGTGTCCTATTACGTTGCCTCACCTCTAGCACAAAGGTTTTCTTTTTGAAGAAATAGCACCTTGAAGTCTCTGTCTATGGAGCCATGAATTCTGCTCTAGCAGTTATCACATATTTGACACTGTTTTGTTCCATTGAATCTTGGAGAGCTTACAAAATATTCTGTTGTGTTTGGGCATTTTAGTGCATGACTTCTCATTCCTCAAAAGTTCTCATAAACCAGACATTTATTCTTTTCATGAGTGACAACATAAATTGCAGGTTTCTTGTGAGTTCACTTTCTTCTTAAGCTGAGTATACTGAGTTAACAGTGATCAAAAAACAAAATATCATAGAATCATAGAATCATAGAATGGTTTAGGTTGGAAGGGACCTTTATACGTCATCTAGTCCAACCCCCCTGCAGTGAGCAGTAACATCTTCAACTAGATCAGGTTGCTCAGAGCCCCGTCCAGCCTGACCTTGAATGTTTCTAGGGATGGGGCCTCCACTACCTCTCTGGGCAACCTGTTCCAGTGTCTCACCACCCTCATCGTAATAAATTTCTTCCTCCTATCCAGTCCAAATCTACCCTCTTTTAGTTTAAAACCATTACCCCTTGTCCTGTCACAATAGGCCTTAATAAAGAGATTGCCCCCATCCTTCCTATAGTCCCCTTTTAAGTACTGAAAGGCCACAATAAGGTCTCCCCGCAGCCTTCTCTTCTCCAGGCTGAACAACCCCAACTCTCTCGCCTGCCCTTGTAGGAGAGGTGCTCCAGCCCTTGGATAATGTGTGTGGCCCTTCTCTGGACCTGCTCCAGAAGTTCCATGTCCTTCTTTTGTTGAGGGCTCCAAAGCTGGACACAGAACTCCAGGTGGGGTCTCACCAGAGCAGAGTAGAGGGGCAGAATCATCTTCCTCAAACTCTTGGCCATGCTTCTTTTGATGCAGCCCAGGATACAGTTGGCTTTCTGGGCTGCAAGTGCACATTGCTGGCTCATGTCCAGCTTTTTGTCTACCAGCACCCCCAAGTCCTCCGCAGGGCTGCTCTCAATCCCTTCATCCCCCAGCCTGTATTGATACTGGGGGTTTCCCTGACCCAGGTGCAGGACCTTGCACCTGGCCTTGTTGAATCTCATGAGGTTCTCACAGGCCCACCTCTCCAGCCTGTCCAGGTCTCTCTGGATGACATCCCATCCTTCTGGTATGTCAACTGCATCACTCAGCTTGGTTTCCTCTGCAAACTTGCTGAGGGTGCACTCGATCCCACTCTCTACATCACTGAGGAAGATATTAAACAGTACTGGTCCCAGTACAGACCCCTGAGGAACAGCGCTCGTCACAGGTCTCCATCTGAACATCAAGCCACTGACCACTACCCTCTGGATATGACCATCCAACCAATTCCTTATCCACCGAACAATCCACCCATCAAATCTGTATCTCCCCAGTATAGAGAGAAGGATGCTGTGGGGGACAATGTCAAAGGCCTTACAGAAATCCCAATAGGTGACATCTGTAGCTCTTCCCTTGTCCACTGATATAGTCACTCCATCATAGAAGGCCACTAGGTTGGTCAGGCAGGACTTGCCCTTGGTGAAGCCATGCTGGCTGCCTCAAATCACCTCCCTGTCTTCCATGTGTTTTAGCATAGCTTCTAGGAGGATCTGTTCCATCATCTTCCCAGGCACAGAGATAAGCCTGACAGGTCAGTAGTTCCCTGGATCCTCCTTTCTATCCTTTTTAAAGATGGCCACAAGGTTTCCCTTCTTCCAGTGCCCAGGGACTTCACCTGACTGCCATGACTTTTCAAATATCATGGTGAGTGGCTTGGCAACTACATCAGCCGATTCTCTCAGGACTCTGGGATGCATCTCGTCAGGTCCCATAGTCTTGTGTATATCCAGGTCCCTCAGGCAGTCACAAACCTGATCTTCCCTTACAGCGGGAGTGGCTTTATCTCCCTAGTCTCCATCCTGCAGTCCATCAGCTTGGGAGGGGTGAGGAGAGAGGCTACCAGTGAAGACTGAGGCAAAATTTTGTGGGTACCACAGCCTTCTCCCCATCTGTTGATATTAGGCCGCCGTTCTTGTTCATCGGAGGGTACACTTTCTTTGACTTTCCTTTTCTGGTTGACGTATCTGTAGAAGCCTTTCTTGTTCTTTGCATCCTTTGCCAAATTTAGCTCCATGTAAGTCTTGGCCCTCCTGACCCCATCCCTACACAACAACACAGCATCCCCATACTCCTCCCAGGATACCTGTCCCTGCTTCCACTGCCTGTGCAGTGCCCTCTTGCTCTTTAGTTTGGCCAGCATGTCACTACTCAGCCATGCTCGTCTCTTCCCTTCCTTGCCTGATTTCTTACACCTGGGAACTGAGAGCTCTTGAGCTGTATGGAACACATCCTTAAAGATCTGCCAGCTCTCTTCTGTTCCCTTGTCCCTGACGACTGTTTCCCAGGGGGTCCTGCTGACTAACTCCTTGAAGAGCTGAAAGGAAAGTTTGCTTTCCTAAAATTTGAGTCCTGACTATACTTCTCATTTTTCCTGTATCCTTCAGCAGTGTGAACTCCACCAATGCATGGACACTACTGCCCAGGCTGCTTCCAATTTTTATGATACTGATGAGCTCACTTGCATTGGTGACCATTAGGTCTAGTATTGCATCCCCTCAGGTAGGGCAGTATATGACTTGGCTCAAGAAGCATTCTAGCAGTCTCCTGGATTGCCTACAGCTCGCCATGCTACTTTTCCAGCAGATGTTGGGGTGGTTGAAGTCCCCCAGTAGGACGAGATCCTGCGAGTGTGAAGCCTCCTGGAGTTGGAGGAAGAAGTCTTCATCAGTATGCTCCCCTTGATCAGGTGGCCTGTAGTAGGCACCAACCACAAGGTTCTTTTTGTTGCCTCTGTCTCTGGTTCTTACTCCTAAGCTTTCGACCTGCTGTCCACCACTGAACTATAGAATATTGAAGAATATTACTTTTTCTGAGATCATCCTCTCCTCTCCTCTCCTCTCCTCTCCTCTCTTCCTTCCACTCCCATTTTTCCTTTTCCCCTTTCCCTTTTCCTTTCCTTAAATTTTGCCAGGGAGCTTTCTGAGACGTTTTGTCACATCATACTTAAAAAGAGGGCAGACATTTGGTCATTCACTCTTTTCCTTCCCAGGAGCTGATGACCCACCCTGGCAATAAAAGAAAGGTTTTTGAGCCTATGACCACAAGCCTGATGCCCAATTAATCTCCTAATTTTGAACAATCTTCAGTTCTGCCTGGATCTCCCTTCCTACAACTGAAGCAGGAGCACAGAGGAAACAAAATGTTTTATAGTTACCCAAGTCTCCCTTCAGTCCTTCCACTAACCAACTAAGTTAAAACTATTGGCCTTGTCTTGTGAAGCTATTAATGGCCCAAAAATGTATGTGTTCTCATCATGACTTAAATATCTTAGCTCCTTTTTTCTCATACACCAATGTGGAGTTTATCACAAAACTCAACTTAGCAATGATTACAAATTCAGGATAAGTTGCTTAGCTCTAATGAGCCAGAAAATATCTGCATCTCACATTTATTTCCTAGATGGAAGAGTGTATAAAAGTTTCTAGTGCACATACCTTAATACTCATTTAAAAATCCAGATGCAAATGGGTTCTGTTTTTCTATTAGTACATGCAGTTACTTAACTGTAAAGGGACTGTGAAACTGCATGAATTAAATTGTTTATAAAACAACATGGATATTTCCTTCCATAAGCTTTGCATTAGGTTTTGAGTTGATTTCGGTCAAGTCTCTCAATCACATTAGCAAATAGTTTGGGATTTTTATTCTTTACCTGAAACTCCAAGGAAACCATACTAAGTTATTAGGAATCTCCATTAACCCTGGATTTGTCTCCTACAGATAGTCTCATATAGATCTACTACTATATGTTATGTTACTGGCACCAGTCCTGCAATTAAGTATAAACTGGATCAATGGGAAAAAAATAATATTATAATTCTCAGTTATATATTTCTAAACTAAAAAAAAAAAAGTAGAATACTAGATCTTTTAGGGTTTTTTTTTTCCCCCTAATATTCCTTCTTCTCTTCAGTAATAAAATTGACATAATTTGTCACTGGAATTGAGAGACATTTTCCACTATAATAATAAATTTTCATTTATATATTCACTCCACATAATTCAAAATATTTAACCATTTTCCAGATGCAGTGTCTGCCTCAGAAATCTTTAAAAACAAAATATGAAACAACTAAAATGGTTCATTATTGCCGGAGGTATGGAGCAAACATGCAGACTTTTTCACATTACAAAATTCCTGCAGTCTTATCTTTGACAAAATTTGGTGCCTTGCCTTATTCAAGGAATCAGACTTCAAGAAGTCACATCAGGGTCATGACACTTTTTGTGCAAAATCAATAAAAATAGAGAATATATCTTCAAATAATAAGCTTTAAAAATGAATTTATCGAGATGTAAGGATTTTTTTTTTTTTTACTTCAGAGATTGTAGGGAACTGCTTTGGTAATTTTCTTTACCTTCACAGTTCTTATGAATAAGTAGTTTGCAATTGCATCCACACAGAGTAATACATCCTCACAGAGCATTTGTCATCTTCTTAGAGCTCCAGTGTGTTTCACCTAACTGACTGAGCTCCCTCTAATACTGCTGAGTATAACTGTAACTTACACTTTTGAAAGATGGGACAAGCTGTTTCATTTTGACTGTACACTAGCCCTTGCCTACACAGGGAATTAATGCAAGATAGGTTGTGTGATCTGAATCCCTATCTGGTTTTCTTCCTCTTCTAGTTGTGTCCCAAACAAAGCTACAGGCTGCTTAGCTGCTTGGTCTAAGGTCTATACAGTATGTCCTGAAGTTTAATTTCATGATTGCCTGTTATTTTTCCTGTGGTGTTCTAGTCTTGACCAGCTCATGAGGAAAAAGGGAGATTCTACACTATGTTGTAAACAAAACAAAACAAAACAAAACAAAACAAAACAAAACAAAACAAAACAAAACAAAACAAAACAAAACAAAACAAAACAAAACAAAACAAAACAAAACAAAACAAAACAAAACAAAACAAAACAAAACAAAACAAAACAAAACAAAACAAAACAAAACAAAACAAAACAAAACAAAACAAAACAAAACAAAACAAAACAAAACAAAACAAAACAAAACAAAACAAAACAAAACAAAACAAAACAAAACAAAACAAAACAAAACAAAACAAAACAAAACAAAACAAAACAAAACAAAACAAAACAAAACAAAACAAAACAAAACAAAACAAAACAAAACAAAACAAAACAAAACAAAACAAAACAAAACAAAACAAAACAAAACAAAACAAAACAAAACAAAACAAAACAAAACAAAACAAAACAAAACAAAACAAAACAAAACAAAACAAAACAAAACAAAACAAAACAAAACAAAACAAAACAAAACAAAACAAAACAAAACAAAACAAAACAAAACAAAACAAAACAAAACAAAACAAAACAAAACAAAACAAAACAAAACAAAACAAAACAAAACAAAACAAAACAAAACAAAACAAAACAAAACAAAACAATAAATCAACAAAACAAAACCCAAAACCAACCAGGTGTTGGTTGGTATGAGAATCTGATTCCAGCTGGAGAACTGAATGCAACTCTCAAAAAAGAACTAAATTTTATGGTTTTTTTAACTTCTAATTACATGACCTAGTAACCTTGATGATGTTCTTTCAATGTAAGATTCCATTCAAGATCAAGTTATAACCTAAATTTTCAAAGCTAAGTTTTGGAGATGGGTGTGATACTCTTAGAACAGAAGCGTATTTTATTTACAGACTTGGTGAAGCCTCTTTAGTCTACAGAGCAGGTTTTTTATGATATTGAGAAAGATGTATTTGCTAAAAAACTTTCAAAAAACACCTAAAAAATAAATCTTCCAGAGAATGGCTGTTTGAAGCCCTATGTTTTTCTCAGTCTTCCAATTTTACCTTCTCTCTAAATGCACATTATCTAAATTA
>WEKW01010205.1:15474-30099 GCA_013389905.1 Sula dactylatra | reverse complement strand
CGGGGCGGCCGGCAGCGGGTGACAGCGGGAGCGGCGCGGCCCGCCGTGCGCGGCCGGAGCGGTTTGGGAAAGCCAGCGCTCCCCGGGAGGGGACAAAGAGTCCCTTGTAGTAAGCCGAAACTGCTCTATGTGGGTTTTTCTGCAAGCACTTGTTTACACTGGCCTGGGATTGCTTTGCACTTTGAGTAACGCTTGCGAGGTGTGTTTTCCGAGTCAGCCTGAATTCATGCAAGTTGAGAATCGAAATGCCAAAAATGCTGCCCTAGGAAAGTTTCCCTCCTTTGGCTTCCTCTCTTTTGGCTCTCTCCCGTGTCCCAAGAGGAGAAAGGAAAGTTCAGTGCCACTGAAGCTAGGTCCACGAAGGGGTTTGTGCCAGAGAAAATGTATCACCGTAAGCATCACTAAACTGCAATCCATCAGCCCAGACTTAGCATAAATTATTTTGTAAAATATATCTTTTAAATTCATTAATAATTCTGTTGCCTAAATAACATGCAATGATCGTGATGCTGGGGTGGCTTTTGTTTTTTTATAGAGCGTATGAACTTTTGGTTGCATAGGGTTCAGCCTTGGAATGACTTTTAAATGTTTCCCGTTACATTTACAACATATCTTTTTTTCCATCCCACACAATTAGTATGTTAGGCCTTAAGTTCAAGGTCTTCCTTGAGACCAACAGGAACACTGGAGTTTGAACTGTGTTTTTACTGCTAGTGTAATTGGCTAATTCCAAGAAAGTGACTCAGTTAGACACACTATAGTTCATAAATGGTATCAATTTAGGAAATAAAAATACAGTGCTCTCAGTACAGTTTAAAAAGCAGGTAATGATAGAGGGGCACCACGGAGGGCTTATCTAGCCTGTGAATATATTAAACTAGAGCTGAATATTGCAAAAATAAGGGCACTGGACTGTACCTTCAAAATCCTGACATTTGGGAGTGTCAATTTATGTTAATGGCATTAAAACTAATGGGGAAATTTGACAAAGATAACAGCTTCCAACAGTAATTTTTTATAAAGTAATTGACAAAATTCTTGCTAGTTTCAACATGAAAAGAACTAAGTGAAACATTAGTTCTGTCTCCGAGAAGGGCACATAAATACTGCAGAGAACAGTGGAAATTAAGTCAGTTTTACCACTGACTTTTGAGGGGAGAGGACGGGGAAGATTTTACTGTTCTTAAGTAATGAAGACCCTCTGGAGACCCTCTGGAGACTTACAGGATAAATGTAAGCAGGAGTATTTTTTCTTTGTAATAGAATACAAACTAGAGTTTTGTCTAGACAAACTTAGAATTTCATTTTTAATAACCTTATTTATATTTGCTTCACTGCTGAATGATGTATTGCATTCATCCAGCCAGAAGACTTGTCCAGCACATCCGGACTTTCATTCCAGTGGAACATGTTGTTTGCATCACGTGTGCTCGCTCGCTCTTCAGTGGGAGCCCAGCCAGTCAGAGGTTGGAAGAGGGAGGAGGAGTGGGTCGCTGTCTAGTCCTGGCTATTAAGGGAATGCTGTGATTTGAACATACATTGCAAATCTCATTTTTTTCAACGGGAGTGGGGTGTGTTCTCAGCTTTGTGGCTTCAAGTAACAAATTACTATTGAGCAATAAACTATTTTGAAGTTGTTTTACATAATATTGCTCAATACATCATGGGAAGTGTAATTCCAGGGTATAAAGAAGCAATGAGAAACACCTGCTGACTGCGCTAAGATCTATACTACTTACTGTGATCAAACTACTGTATTTTATATAAGAATAGACTTTCTGAAGAAAATAGGGGGAGGTTTTCTGCAGCTTTTTCCTATGCATTTTCTTTTTTTTTCCCCCTCTGAAACTCGGGTTGTCCCTGTATCACAGAGTAAGGATGTTGCCTCAAGCCTTGTGTAGGTAAGGATATATGTAAGGTAAACAGAAGTTTACTGTAGCTCAAAAACAGAAAAAGAACATATACAAGGAATTAATTGATAATAGAGCATTATTTGGGGAGGAAATCCTATTGTATAAGAAGAAAAGCAAAATCAGAGACTGGAGTATAGTAGTAAATCAGACGAAATATCAACAGATAAGATACCCCTGTGAATCTGATTGAAATTTGGCTGACAGAAGTCTGCCATTGAATTGAAAGTAATTTGGATGAGACTGGGCAATAGGATACCTCTTTGCACACATACAAGAAAAAGAAGTCCTTAAGTAGTTAAAAGTAGAAAGGAATAGCTAACAAATATCTTGGTTAAGTTTGTGTGGAGAATTTGAAATAATAACCAAATCACCTGTTTCTTGAGTTCATTAAAGTCTATACAAGGGTTAGAAATGTTGTATTGTTGGTCTGTAGGAGGTAGAAGGGATGGCTCTAATAATGTGCCTATTGGGAAGTAAACGTGCCCTGGTAAGTGTTGTATATATCTTGTCAATCAAATTAAAAAGCTGTAGGCATGTTAATATTAATACTTACTATTTGTGGATCAGCACCTATAGGTAAATGATACCTGACAAAACACTCTCAGTTTACAGTAATTGTCCAGATGATTTTCTAGACTTGAAAGCGGGAAAAACACAGGCAATAAAGGCCTGTGTGCATATTAGTACAGCAACATTTTTGAAAGGAATAAGACAGGAAAAAAACATGAGGAAAAAGTGAGTTTTAAGAAGGACTTGACAGAATAGCAGTGTGATAGAATGGGTTAAATAAGTAAGTAAGGAATCCTGTCCTATTTTACATGTGGAAATGTTGAACAATGACTGTAGACACAGGACATGCTCTAAAGGAGTATTTGCATGCTAGTTCATGTTTGGCCTGCAAATGATAATGTTTGGTTCTCTCCCAAAGGACTAATTAAGAAACCCATCAAAATATAATGTAGAATAAATGATTTTTGAGGATTTCCCATTACTCACTCAAGAATATTTTTTTTCTACAGAGGTGTGACAATCTCTGTTGCAGACTGAGGAGCAGCATGGTGGTTTTTGGGATTGTGGAAAATTGAATAACGAGTGAGTCAGAACAAGGAGGGTGAGGTAGTCTTTGTCTCCCATCCTCAGATCAGTCTTTTACTGCTTATGAGTCACCTGTAAACTCTATACAAAAAGATGTAGGTTGACACTATAAGTCTTGGAAGATGCTTGCACAGTTAATATTCCTGATCATATATGATTTATAAATATCATACAATTTGTATTTTAAACAGGCTTAAAACATGAGGATGTAGCCTAATGTCAGCAGTATATTAATAAAGGTGTACAACAGGAATGTTACTTGAGTTGTTACAGAGAAAAGAGAAGGAAAAATCCTGGTCTGCCACATTACCATGTGGTGTAACAGAGTCAATTAAATTTCATCTGTATAGATGAATTACCTAGGTGGGTGAGACAATCTAACAGCTCACTGTGGCTAAAATATTCCTACTTTTTTCCTCCGCTTCTCCCTTTCAGCTTTCTCCTTGACTCAGACTTCACCTTCTTCCTCGTTTGTTTGTGCCAGCTCTGGCCCTTGTCAGACCCATAAACTGAATTAACTCAACTAGCAGAAAACTAACACCCACCCACCCCAAGCACAGTTTTTGCCGGAATAGAAAGTTGAATTGTCTGCACAAAGGGTCTCAGAAGGGCCATAGATGGGAAAAGGGAGATGGTGGACAACGTGCAAGAGCAAGGAGAAAGAGTGCAAATCTGTTTTAAAGTAAACGTAGTATTTCATCTTGAAATCACATCTGAATGTAATGCTTGCTCAAAGTTGTCTGACAAACATGATTACCTCTGGCCTCAGACATAACAAAACATCTGTTCAAAGGCAAAATAGCCAATTCCTGGAGTTTCTAACATCGAATGGGCTGCAGGATTCTCAAGAATTGGAAGGGTAAATAACTGCAGAGCTGTAAGGGTCTCATCACAGGCAACTTGTGAAGAGGCAGCTCTCTTGATGAGCTTAGTTTGAGTCCCTTTGAAATCATAGATGGGCACCTGTCCATTCTGTGTTAAAGTGGTTCCCAAAGAATCTAGTGGGCGTTCAGAACTTGCCAAAGGTGACCAACAGGATCAGCCAAGAAGGAGCAGGAAAGGAAACAGGAGTGAAGAGGAACATTCCTTTCTGGCAGCTGGGAGGTGCTGTGCAGTGCACCCCCAGTGCACTCAGAACCACACTGTGTGCCTTCTAAGGTGGAAGGCATCTCATGAGCAATCCATGACACCTTCCTACTGCAGGTGCAGCACGTGCCCGTCAGAAATACTAGAGAGCTAACTCCAGAATTTTGCTTTGTACATTTGGCGAAGAGCAAGCGTCCCACGCCACATACAAGATATTGCAAGATCACTCTGCCCTATGTGACGTGCTTTAAAATCAGAGCTGAAAACAGGAGTGAGATCTGAGTGAAGAAGCTGTGCATAAGGATGCCTAGACTGTCAAATCTCTTAATAGTAGTAGACTTGCTGTACCTAGAGAAGGTTCTTCACAGGACTGCTTTAGCATGTCACCACTAAAAATGCTGTAATTGTGTATGTGCTTTTAACCCAGCCTATTTTAATTTTGAGATGAAATTACACATCATGTCTGAGTCAGTTTTTAAGAGCTTGCACCACTGTAAGTACAATCTTCCTCCTTCTCTCCCTTTTGTTCTCCGGATTGTCTTGCTTCCTCCTGCTGGTCAGAAAATCATGAGTTATGACAAAGGGAAGCACGCAGAAGTGGAACAAAAGTGGTGAAGGGGAAATGGGACTCTGTCTTTTTACAGTGGTAAACAGTCAGATCTGCTCAAGTTGTAGTGTATAACCTCACACATAGCCCTCACAGAAAGAGGATTAAACCAAATTGTACTGTGTATGTCCTGAGCTGTGGCATGTAACATGCTAATGCATGGTATTGTTAACAAGTGTCCAAGTGATTAGTCTGTATTCCTTGCTTTTCTATCATACTGTTTATGGAAAACAGCCCAGAAAATTCATGGCCGAGATAGAGATCTGAGACTACATGGATTGGTGACTAGGGAGTTTGATAGTGATTTTGGAAGTTAAATTAACTAGATCACAGCATCCTATACAGCAAAGAAAAATGTTATACAAAAATTTTACCCTGGACTTGGTTCTCTGAGATCAAAGCTTGAAAACTGAGACCAGGACCTATCCACACCAAGTTTACTTCACAACATATAGAGTCCAGTACTCTGCTGCACTTGGAGTAAATTATTGACAATACTATGGGCCATATTGTAAGATGGAGCAAGGAGGATTTACTGGGAATATCCTCATGGAATGTTGAGGCTTATTTGGGGCCTTTTGGCATACCTGCTTAAAAAAATTAGAAATCGTAATCATTAGTACTAAGTTAATTAATAATAGTGTGATGCAGGCAATTATTTCAATATTAACAAGATATAAAACTATCATGTAACTTTTGGGGAACTGTTGGAGGTGACCATAAGCTCAGTGTGCTGCATCATACCTATGTTATACAGATTGATTACTGTCAAACTGTCTTAAAAACAAGGCTTCTATCTTCCTGATTTTGTAGGATTTACTATTGTTAGTTTTTAAAAGTAGAAAGCTGAGAACTACCTAAGTGCTGTATATATTTAAATGTTCTAAGGGACACTTTCATTCCAGTGTTAAATTTTCACACAGTATGTAAAAGCATAGATTGATTTAAAATTTGATCATAGTCTGGAAATTTCACTTGTGAACAGTGTTTTCTTTGTGAATTATTCAGTGCAGCACTGTATTTCCTAGCATGCATCCAAGTAAACAAAAATGTGTAAAGAGAACTTTGAAATTAATTTGTTAGTTACTATTATTCATCACAACATACAGAATGAATATCCTATTTATTTTTCATAACCTATGCTTTTTGCATAAAAAGCTAGGGTTATAGAGAATTAATGAGTAAGGCACATGACAGTCACTTAAGTAGATTCTTAATCTTTGCATATAACAAGTAATACTTTTTTTCTGGTGCACATCTATTTCTTAATGTTTGGAACAGGAAGTTTTTTAAAAAAACTGCATATATTCTTACTCTTTTGTTTTAGTGTAGCTAATTATATATAAAGTTTTGAATGTAATTTCATAAGCAGAAACCTTAAATGAGGATGTGATGAATCAGATGGATGGAGCTCAGTCTTTTTACTCAGGCAAGACATTATGGAGGCGGGCATTAGCCTTTATTGGTCAAGTGATCAGGTGTCCTCATTAATGTTTGTCCTCTGTTATCTGAATATACTTATGTGCTGTCACACATCCAGAACTACTGCCTAGTTTGTAATCAGATGTACCTGGGGCTTCAGTGATCTAATCTGGGCTGTGTGTGTCCCCTGTAGAAAGCACCTGGGTCATACGACAGGCAGGGGACAGTTGTGGCAGGGAAGGAGCAGTGGGGACCTCGAGGAAAGAGGTTGGCAAGAAGCAGCTCTAGGCTATGTTATTCTTATGGACCATCTGGAGTTAGATCACTAAAAATTGATGTTTTGGTCAGACTGGAGAAAACACTGTCTGGTAGAGTTACTAATGCAAATATAGGCAAAAACCCCTTACATTCATCTAACAGTGTTGGAAGAGTTGTAGTTGTCAAATCCTCTTGTCTCTTAAGAGTGAGATTATGATTCCTTTATGCTGAGTAGCATTTTCCCATTTAAATTAGTCCTATTGATATCAATGCAATAGATAGTCACGTAAATATCTACACAGTTAGAGAGCAGCATTATCCAAAGTTGGCAAAGAGAATAAATATTAAAAAATAATCTTACACGCTTTCTCAATAGGTGGTGTTCTGGATATAAGAATTGGGCCCTGTTCCTCCAATCTGACTAGTAGCAGAAAAATCAAAATCCTTTGCAGAATCCCTGTTAGATCAATTTAAGGAATGAGGAAAAGATGACACCAAGTTGTTTACTGTTCTTTTCTTGAAAGACACTTAAGTTTTTTTTAAATTAGGAAGAAATCTCCCTAAAAGCTATATTTAAGCCTCAATTGTATGTTTGGAATATGCTATGCTACGTGTAGGAGAAAAAGCCTTTTAATAGACTTTCTTTTGAGGATTAAAGGTTGGATTTTCCTGTAATTTACAATGGAACTATGTGAATGATGCATGATTATGAAAATCAGAGATAAGTTATCCTATAAGGCATAAAATCTTGTTTCTGTTCTTTCTTCAGCTCTTATTGTGTACAGGTTGCCGTGGACCTGGAAGTGCAGCAAACTCCTAATGAAGTTCATACATGCTGGATTAAATACCATAGCTATGATTCTTGCAATTGTTTCTATGGTAGCCGTGTTTGAATACCACAATGCCAGGAACATTCCTAACATGTATAGTCTGCACAGCTGGATTGGGCTGACTGCTGTTATATTTTATGCTCTCCAGGTCAGAATCTAACTGTATTTATAAACAGGTTGTAAATTTGAAGAATGTGTTGAGTAATTCAGGCACAATAGGCCCTCACTAATACACTCTAACTACTGGCATACCCATTTTACGTTCTGTGATTTGGCAAATGAGCATGTAAATGTGCAAATATTGGATCCATGACTTCAAAGAAAAAAGTATTTTAAAGCATATACTGTTGATTTACTGGGATAATGGCAGTTTATTTACTATTCAGTTATACAGTAGTGTGTTTCTAAGCTGAAGTTAGAGCAAGTGGTTTGGTTTGTTGGAGCGTATTTAAATATGGTTAGAGCTTTTATTAAGGCAGTCTCAAATGAAGAAATTGTTTTTCTTTTTTTCCAGCTATCATAATTGTAAGTTCTCATTCCTTGGCCTCAAGACTTCTGTTTATCAGCAGAAAAAGTGCAGCAGGGAGCAGTGCAGATCTAAAGGATCTGACATCTGAATGAGCTACTAGTGACTAACCAGTCTTCATGAATCAGCAAAACTTTGATAAATGTTTGTGTGCGTGCTTTTAACTGCTCCAGTTGGCAGAGAATTAGAGTTATCATAATCTAAAATGAGCTCACTTAATATGTTTTGCATTTGGCATAGAAGAGCAGGCATGCCCTGACATTGTATGTCATGTATGTGTCATATATGTACACATACTGATGTGATGTTTCTGCATATACATTCTGAATTCCCTCTATTGTGTTATTACACTATGGAAATTTATTTTATTCCTTCAAATTGTGATTCTTAATTTTTTTGCCAAAACACTAAAAAGAAAAAATAAGACTTAATTATCTTGTGATCAAGCACAGAAAATTCCCAGCTGAGGGATTTGGGTTCTGGACTTTTATCCTTCACTGCTCAGGCTACAAGGAACAGGAAATAGTGTTGAAATAGTGTTTTTAACAGTTAAAAAAAAGAAGACGTATTGCAGCATTGTTGAGTATTTTCTTTATAGTTGAACAACTAATGAATTAATAAGAAGGAACAGTGTTAAGATTTTTCTTGTCTTAATAATACAGTTATTTCAGGGAAATCTGTGCTGCCACTATACTGAGTTTCAATATTTTTTCTAATGGTTAAGATAAAGAATTGTGAATAAGATCTTAAATCTACTTTTCACTTTGCTACTATAAACATGATCAGTGGCACCTAATACCTTGCTTGTCTCATCAATAGAACTGTGGTGTTAATTCCTCCACACTGGGATACGTCTCCGGTCAGAGCCCGATGTTCATTAAGTGACTGAGCATTATTGTTAAAAAATAGTCATAAAGTGGTATCTCTATTAATAGAGTAGACACCTGTCATTTGCCAGAAATGGTATGTCAGTCTCAGAATTGAAAAATTATTGAGGGGGATGCTCACATAATAGTACACCTACAGGAACAGTAGTGTAAATATATTGTATTTAAGCCAACTGTATGTTAATACAGTATAGCACAAGGACATAAATTTAAGAATAGGGCAGAAACGTAAAACGGAGACTGTCTCTTGGAAAGCAGTGTCTCTGGAAAGAAGTACTTAAAGACGGCATGAAGCTCAAAATGAGTTTTCATGATGCTGTGACAACAGGAAAAGTAAATTCTCTAAAAAGAGATTATCTCAACTTCCATATATGGCATTGGTGAAACTGATATAAAATACTATGGAATAATTTTTTTAAGTGTAAAAAAAAGCAAAAAAAAGCAAAGAAAATCTGGAAAAGTAATTTGAGAGCTGGAAAAACTATCTTCCAGTGAAAGACTTAAAAAGCTCCAACTGTTTAGGAGATCTAAAGAAGATTAAGAGATGACTTGATTACGGTGTATTAAAAAGCTTCCCAGGGAGAAAATACCAGGCTCTTTAATTCAGCATGGAAAGACAAAATAAGGACTAAGACTGGAAGTTAAAGCAAAATGAAATACAAATTTATGCACTATTTCCAATTTAGCAGCAGGGGTGAGTAATGGTAGAACAAAGTAAAGAAGGGATGCAACCTCAGTACAACTGGGCAAGCCTGTGACTGAAACCATGTGACATGATGGGTTATCTTCCATCACAAAATTAGTGCTCATGGGCAGACACATGTCCCCCGAATAACTTCATGCCACCCGCACACATCTTCACTCTGTAAATGCCAACTGATGATATATTGAGATATAGACCATTGCCCTTCTAAAAACATGTACTTTAATTTAACCAAAACTCTTAACAAGGTAAAATTATTTAGTCCACACAAGTCAGAAGGTTAGACTGCCTTCTGATCTTCATTTATGTGTAAATCTCTAACAGAAGCAGAGAACAGGACCTGCAGAAATGCAGCTACTCACACCTTTAATATATTACTGAATTTGTGACACTGAAAATTTGAGTTTCCAGTACTTAGTTTTGTTGCAGCTTTAGCATTACCAGTAAGTTTGGACACAGATATTAGGGGGGATTATTTATAAAATATTTAATGTCTTCTTCCCAGGTGCTAATCCAGAATTATTGCTTTGGTTTTGAAGAGAAACACATTCAGAAATAAAAATGCCAATTCTTTTCAAATTCGTACCTGAGGACATCTCAAAATAGAATTTTTATGTTGATTTTTATTCTGCTTGAGAAGTGCAGCTTGTTTCCCATATAGCTTTAACTATGAATCTGTTTTGTGTTTAGCTTTTCTTGGGTTTCGCTGTCTTTCTGCTCCCTTTTGCTCCAGTTCCTCTCCGAGCAGCTCTCATGCCAATACATGTTTATTCGGGTCTTACCATCTTTGCAACAGTGATTGCAACAGCTCTCATGGGAATCACGGAAAAGCTTATCTTTTCATTGTAAGTATATTTTTTTTCACTTGTTTATTAAGGTTACTCATTGCAAACTGTACTTCCATTTGCACAGAATAATAACCATCTAATATTGGGACATTGTTTTGTTTTGTTTTGTTTTAAAAAGACCTCCTACCTAGAAGGACAATGCTGTTTTTAGACCAGGATTGTCTTTAAAACAACTGACTCTTTTTTTTTTTTCCCTCTTCCAAAGGAAGACTCCTCCATATAGTGCATCCCCGCCAGAGGCAACTTTTGTCAACTGTCTTGGTCTTTTGCTTGTCATATTTGGTGCACTTGTTTTGTGGATGGCAAGCAGGCCCCATTGGAAGCGCCCCGCAGAAGAGAATGCTAAAATTCTGCGGCCCATTGGAGGGACTCCTGAAGGCACAGAAGCAGAATCCACAATGACAGATGGTAGTAATGGAGATAAATCTGATCTGAGGAACGATAGTGAAGCAGCCAGAAAACAAAACCTCAAACTTGATGAAGCATGCCAACGATCAACTATGTAAAGAAAATACACAGAGATAACAGTACTATCATACTGTCAACACACACACCCCCCACCGCCGGTTCCTTCCAATTTAGTTATATTGATATATAAATAGGTTGGGATTTTATTTTCAGTATGGCTTGCTCAGAGATACTCAAGTTTCCTGTGTATGAATTTAAATTCCAGTTAAGTCCCAAACATATTATATTGGTTCATGCTCAGTCCTCATTTTAAAAATGTGAGGGTGAATGACATCATATAATGGGAAACTCACATAATTGGAAAATGTTTTCCATATCACTTTTTAATGTAATATTTATATCTCTTATCGTCATGAAAAGTTAACAAGATTAAGACTAAATTTTGCTCTGAGTGATTTTGCAGGTTATAAATCACAGTCGTGAAGTATACCAGACAGCAGAATTTAGTTGGTCATACATAATTCTTCTGGTAATGTTTACTTTTCTAAAGCCCTGATTAACCCCCTTACCAGCTGCTAAGATCTATGGGATCTGAGGTCATTTGGCACTTTGCATAGTTGCACCATAAAAATATTTAGCCTAAAATTTTGAATTCAAAAAAAGAAAGTTTGCCTGATATCTTCATTAAATGTTATGTTTCCTTTTCAAAACTTCTATTTTTTTTAATCAGAACGTATCTGTTGACTTTTTAACCAACTCTACCAAATACGCTATATACAGACAACATTTGGCTTTGGATTATGTGCGATCATTACTGAAATCTAGGGAAATTTTAAGACATCCAAATGCACAATTTGTCTTATTTGGAAAACTATAGATACACACTTAGAAAAATATGTATCACTTAAACAAAGTCTTCCTTTTATCCCAGAAGGCAGCATTTTACTATATTTACTTGATTGCACAGTTCTATTGATTTATGGCACTAGACTAAAAATTAGGAGGTTAGAAACCAGACAAGACTGCTAGCAGTCTCACCGAAGAAAGGAGCTTGAAGTGAGAAATGCTTCCTCCAAGAAAAGCTGAGCTTTGCTGATTTGATTGAAATGCTACCTGTTAAATGAAAGCCCGTTTTGGTATCTCCACACTGGTGTCAAAATCATTATCGTCCCAGGCAGGAGGACATACTTTAGTCTATAAGCAAACTATATAAACTCTATGGCTTTTTAATTTGAAATTGAAGTGTTAAATAATGTGGTTTGAGTCTCTACTGGCACTTTTATCGCTCTTTCTAGTAATCGGAGTATTAATGTATTATGCTCATCCATTGTTATCACAGATATAAACAATACTTATATTTTGTACTACTACATAAGAATAATTATAGTAGGTTATTTTGATTGCACATGTCCAAAATGATGAGCCTTTCTATTACAATCTCTTGTAAAAGCTGCAGAGCCCACTACAAGTCCAAATTTACCAGTGTTTGTGTTGCAATATAGACAGTTTCAGACAGCATATAATTTCCTGGTTTTTTAAAGACTACATAAATTTTTATCTACTTCAGCTTTTTAAAATGTTTGAACACATTAAACTTTAGCAAATATGTAATTTTTGTAGTTCAGTGTTGCATTAGTACAAACAATTTTGATCGTGAGTAATTTTGGATCTTCCCTGACGAGAAGCACCTCTGTTCCTGTTATTTGATTTGTAATAACATTTAATTATGTGGTGAATGCAGTATAGAAAGCTAGCATAGTAAATTATTTGAAAAACTTTTCTGCTGTACCATTTGGTACTGAAGGACTACATCCCAGGGTCCTATGTTTTCACTTATGTTTCTGGATGACTGGGACCCACCTAGCATTGGTGTATTGTTTCATTTGAGAAAATACCTGCTTTTAAATGCCTTAGTGTAGAATTCAGGTGTGACAGAGGGAATACTATCCTATTGTGTGAGCACTCCTCCAGTCCCACTATGTGCAATGGATTGGACAGCTTTTTCCTTGTTTTTCAAGTTCCACACATCTGTCTTCTCTGAAATTGTTCTGCGCAGCTTCAGCATAAAATCCAAATGGTACTGATAGCAGCTTTCTGAGAGAAAAATGAGCACTTGTTTTACATTACATTAGTGCTCAGCTGACATGGCATGATTATGTTATGCGTCCTATTAAAAATTTATATGTTGCACATTAAGTAGGAAGAGGGATTCGCAGTAGCTTCTGGAGAACACTAAACTGTGCTGTCGTCTTCTGATGTCATTATGTTCTGCTCAACAAGTCTGCTTTTTTGGTGAAATCAGTAAGCATCTTACAGTGGTGGATGCACATTTAGTCTTTGTTAGAGATGTTCTGTTAACACTTTTGAAGTATAATACATGAATAAATGATCTCAGCTGTTCTAGTAATTTACTATGCTAGCTTTCTGTACTGCGCTCACACAGGCAGCGGCATTTTAAGTTGGTATGTATTGGCCTGTTACTGTGTCTCATCCACCTGTGAAAATGAGCTCATTCCATCTTTGCATAGTACTAAGTCATCTGGTAAAAGAGTGTGTTTCTGTGGAAGGTCGTCATTTGTCTAAGGATTGTTCTGGAAGAAACTCTTAACTGTACAGTACATTGGGAAAACCACAAAATCTGTGATTTGTTACAACACTGGCTTGAATGTATTGAAATCAACAGCTTTTAGGTGAAGGTTCTATATGCTGTTAAAGTTAAGCTACAGTATGCCTTCTGTTTTCCATTTTATTCCATGTACTGTTCAAGAGTAATGATACTTGAAAAAGAATGGTGGCATTTCTTTACTTCTCTATTCTGATGATATAAAACTAATTGCAAATCAAGGATTAGCAACCTTTTGAGGGTAGTCTGCCAGACTGTATTTTTGTTTTTCAACTTTGAGGTTAAATGTGATAGTAGAAACTCAGTAGGAGCTGGAAGATTCCATTCCAGGAAATTATCATAACCAGTGATATCTCATGTGCATGAACTTAGAGCTTCTGGCTGCTTTGGTGTTTGGAAGGTCCCCATGAGATGCAGTAGCTGTGAGCTCCTAAACCTTGCTCGGTCTTGGTGTGTGCAATTTAAACCAGGCTCAACATGGTATAGACTTTTGGCTTCTGATCTAAACTGATTAAAAAGGTCTTTAGGTATCCTTGCAACATATGAGGTTAGTTCAAGTGCTAAATAAAAATACATAGGACTTTGGAGAGTAATTTTCTCTAGAAAAAACCATATTCCTAAAGCTGCTTCTCAAAGTGGCCTTCCATTAACTTTCCTTTCACACAACTTTTCTTACCTGTATTTATGTGTAATAGTAGCAACACGGGAAATAAAAAGGTGTATTTTCCAATATATAAATGGAAGGTAGAGCTCTAGCTTTTTTATCAGGATTTTTCTGCATGTTTGGAAATCTTCTACATTGTTGCTTTTGCAGGGACATAACTGCAGAGCTTACATGCCAAATTTTGATTCCTATAAAAACATAGGAAGTTACAAACCCTAACATTAAAAACACTATTTTTTTAAGATGCCTGAAAAATTTTATTTTTCAAATGTATTTACATGCTGTCATGCCGTACTGCACACAGAAGCAGAACAGTGTTTTTTCCAACATTAATGAAACTGAGAAATGATGGTGCAAGTTAGATTTTAAAATTGAATGTACAGTAAGTACATGTACACTTCTTACTACATGTTACCAAGAAGATTGCATATAATATTGTAAATATGGATTACTTGTTTACATGGATATTTTATTGAGAAACTAAATGATATTGCCAAATATTTTCTATTTCAGAAGACTCTCTTGCTTCTATTTCAGAAAATTTCTTTCTCTGTTTCTAACCGCTCACAAGAACTTAAAGAATTATTTTATTGTTTTGTAACTTGCGATACTTATTTGTAGATGAAATCAAATGTTTAATTACAATATCTATTTTCTGTATTCTTTTTTGTATGTTAATAAAAATGATATTTCAAGCTTACAGTTCAACTGACTACAGATTTATATTATGGTACTAAAATACAACTTTCTAAATT
>WEKW01010205.1:857-15106 GCA_013389905.1 Sula dactylatra | reverse complement strand
ATAAATTCTGATGTATGACAGTCACATAATGCACTGTAAGATCCAAATACCCTCAGATAAATAACAGACAAACTGAATGCAGAGCAAAAGTTTTGACCCCATGGAATCTTCTGACCCAGATTTAACATCTGCACATCAAGTTTCTCATCAATAGGTTATCGATTGTAAAATGCTATAAATGACAAAACCATCTATATGAACATATCTGTAGCAAGTAAGAATTAAGGTATGTTCTTGAGCTTAGTAAGATTAACTGGAAACTCTTCTAAAAGTGTAAAGAATAAACGGATTATTCTTGAATATCATATGGGTGTTGGCTAAAACTTTCCAACATCATCACCATCATCACAGAAGAGTACAAAATACTCTTACAATCATCAGTATAGCAGAAAACTTGCTGTATTCAAACATGACAATTCCCTGTTGCTGATAACTTCTCTTAACTGTCTCCTGTAGGCTGGTTTTTTGGGGGGAAATTTCTGGTAAAATAGCCCATAGTTTTTAAAATTATTACAAAATTCAATAAAAGCTCAATTGTATTCACACTTGAAAGAAGGGACTCAAAATTTTGGCAGGAGGACTGAATTTGTGTGGAGAAGTGTTTTTTGTAAGTGCTTGATGGAACTCTTGTAACTTATGTACAGATCTTTTGCATTGTGTTATGGTATGAGCAACACTTCTGATCTCTGTAAAACTAGCAGGCGCTAATGAAGGGTAAAATACTATACAAGAAGAGACTGAAATCCAGGTCAAAAAAAATGGATGATAACCATTCCAAGCAATGTGGCTAACAGAAGAGAGGAGGTAAAGTTGAGAAAATCCAGTTACTACTGTACATATAGCAGAACTTTTGTTGTAACAAAAATGACAAGGTCACAGCTAGCTCTAATAGAAGTAGAAACAGCTGGTATAAATTTCAATGAGCTCACTTATGTTTGCCAAATATGGTAATCATAGACTACCAAACAACATATGTTAGCTTGGTGCTTGAGTTTACAGTTGAGTCCATGGCCATGTATACTGACTACTCATTGGCCCTCAAATTGCAGCTTTCACCTGTCACCAAGACAAGAAACAGCTATAAACAGAGCTATAAACAGCAAGAAACAGCTATAAACAGAAAATGGATAAAAGTTGTGAAATGTTTGCAATTTTTATTTCAAGTTTCACTAGCATTTCATTCCAACAAAATATTTCCATCTAGCGGTGCTCAACGTCTGCAGGATATTATTAAATAGTGTGATTAATAAGCAGATTTTCAAATATTTTTGTAGCAGATGATCCTTCTCATATGTGTATACAAGCAGTAATCCACTAGGTGGCAAGCACTACCAAAACAGCCTTTGGAAGATGCTATTGTATCATTGTATTAGATGATAAAATATGATGAGTCATCTGCCTTCAAATAAAATTACAAGGTTAGTAGACATAAAACACACAGTCATGTCAGAATTTATATCTTTAGGTTTATATTCTTTTAAGGGGCCCACTTAAAATACAGTATTTCTTCATCTCGTATGTTGGAAATCATTCTTTATTGTGCTCTACCTCAGACTTCTTAAACTCCTGTTTGTAACTTCTGTGCAAGTACAAGCTTGGTTAAAACATGCAACAAAGAGAATATAAGAGCATGGAAGTTTAGGGATAAGCTCATATATGAGATATGAAAGTAGCAAGAATTAGAAAAAACCAGGAACTTCCAGTACTTTTGCCATTTGATCTTGCAGTCTCACATAAAATTTGACCCTGAAAAAGTGAACATTAGTGCCGATTTAAAATAACCAAAAAGTAAAGTTCTCCCCTCTGATACATACTAACAGCTTCTGTTCTTAATTTACTCTATTTGTGGATACTGACTTTGTAAGCATGTTTCTGATATGTTCCACTGAATATACTAGTTTCGGTACTACTGGAAGCTATTTTGTACATGGTACGCTAGTGCTACTTGATCTGACTTGCTTACCTGTCCTCTCAGGCTATACTGAAAGATATTTTGTCTCCTATAGCTAACTATGAGAGTGGTTTCATGGTGTTAGTAACAGTGGGAGTACTGATATAGAGAGGGCACCGTGGCTTTTCAGAAAGCTAAGTATTCATGTTTAGGTCAACAAAGTGGCAAAATTCAGTGTAATTCTGATTCTCCAGGACATTACTCTCATTATTGCTATGACTATTGGATCTGGTAGAAATACTGTCTTAAAAGACCTACGGTATAGGTATTATCCTAGCAATTCAGCTTGAGTGCTTGATCTTTTTGTTAAAAACATCAATTGGTGTTACAGTTCAGAGACAGCTCATAGATCACTGTGGCAATGGCACTAATACTGTCTGGCTACTGTTTCTGAGCAGATAGAGAAAATGGAATTAAAAATACAATAAAATTTACATGAGTGTTCATTGCTGTTATTACTGCACCTGTAATGAGGAATTTGATCAAAAGCTCAGTAAAACACAGCCCCTGAAATCATTTTGGTCTGTCCCAAATGCAAGACTTCCAATGGATAATAATTTATGTAATGTTACCATTGCTGGGGGTCTGAGCATACTAATAGGCCTTAATGGCCCTGACCAGCCGCACCTGGGACCCTCACTCACACACCCCTGCCCATGAGTCCAGGGGCTCTAATTAAGCTCCACCTGGGTGCTTCAGTCCTTGCCTGTGCCCCATTGGCCCTGACTTCCTGGCCTGGTTTCTGCCTGAGCCCTTCACCACGGACCTGCCCAGTGATCACAGGACTCTGACCCTCAGTGGGTCCGGTTAAGACCTGTGGATTGACTTTCCAGCACAGCTGCCAACCTGCCTCAGCACCATGAAATTGTCTGATGATGTTGAACCTGGTTGCCATTTCCACGCCTGCCCTGCTCCCAGTCAGCCCTCCTTGACAGCAATCTTGTATATTCAGCCTGGGCTCTGAACTGGGTAGATCAGTCTTCGTGGAGTATTTGTTGTAGACAGGCAGTGGTTTCTCCACTTATAACTATTTCTTCTCTTCTTATGGTTTTATGGAAATACTTTGCTTAAAAAGCCTTAAAGCTACATTTTAGTTATAATTCACAAATAAAGGAAGTGATGCGCGGAGTGAACAAAGATGTTGGATGGACAGTTAATAAAAAATAAAGCACTTTTTTTCCTGTGTTTACAGAGTGATATGAAATGATACCATCACTTCATAGGTCTCCATACCTAGTAAGAGTAGCAGCTGGAAATGTATGAGTGTGCTTCTTAAAGTTTGTAGCAATGTAAAATCAGAGATAAAACTTGTTCTCACTTTATTGCATTCTGTAAGCAGAAGTTGGAAGGGCCTTGTAAAACAAAACTGCAGCAGCTTTCAAACTGCTGCAGCAGAAGACTTCCTCGCTGTTTTGTCTGTACTGACAGTTACAGAGCGGGTGACTGAAAATAATGACAACTGCCCAGCAAAGAAGGCACCGTCATACATGGATTTGGATGAACTGTTCTCTGCTACCAGGCAGTTGGATGCATACAATGGCACTGCAAAAGCTTGGGAAGAATTTGCCTATCCACGAGACTATAACTGTATAACCAAAAGCAGCATTTGGCTCAAATAATTTGCATATGGACCTAAGCACTGCTATCCTATCCTCAAATAATGAGGGAAAGTTCACAGGCAATACAGGCAGTCAGCCATGCCCACGCCAACAGGGGTTCAAATCCCCCACAGTAGTGTTACTCCCCTTTGTAAAAAGGTATCTTTAAGTAAGAGTTGCTTCCAGAGTCTTTAGTGGACTTCAGAGGCAGTAGAGTTCAATGTTATTTCCATCTCTGACTGTACCTGTACTCTGTACCTGCTTTTCTATAGCCAAATATTCTGGCACAGAATTATATACGGTGCTCATCTTGATTTCTCCCTTCGTAAGACTACACCAGTCATCAGGGAGTTTTGCGTATTTGTTTGAGCCACTTTGGAATTTTCTATTGTTACTCAGGTACTAACACAGAAATGAATATAGGAACCTCTATCAGGGAATCTACACATGGTTTTAGCTGTTCACAGCAATGCCCAGGTCTCCTTCCCAAGTTAAGAGGTGATTACAATCCTGTGAAGAGTTCAGACATTTCTTCACGTTTTTCCCTACAAATTGCTTTATTTTGCACTTACTAAGATGAAGCTTTCCAAGCCACTGAGTTACATGTGCTCCATTCACTAAATAACGTTTCTTTCTTATTCCAACCTCCCTTCTCCAGTTCTTCTAAGGACACTTTATTCCGAACTCCGTATTCCCTGAACCTCTGCTCTAGCAAACAAAATCTATATTTTCTCTGTTTTATAATCCTGGTAATCTTTCTGCCATTTTGGGGAGGGCAAGTCAGTTTAGTATGAGTAAGACAGTTCCTCCTAATGCCTTAAAGGACTAATTCACTCTGAAGTAAGCTGTTGTGGAATGTAATAACTGGATACAAAGATATTTTGTACATCAGTCCAATATGTACAAATTCAGATTTTATTACAAACCACACTTTTAGTTTTATTAGGCTCTCAACATTTTTATATGATAGTTATTTGTATTATAGTGTCTTCCTTTGCCTATCTCTAAACATTAAAAATAGCCCTAATCAAATTACTAGTAATATTTTTGAATATGTAGGACTGTAATAATAAAGAATACCTTGGGGGTTTGATCTAACATACTGAATTTTCAATTAAAAATATTTTTTGTGGCTTTAGAGTCAGTCTATAAGTAAAATACATAAAATCCATCCCACTAGCTACATCTGACAGTTTTTGGTTACTTTAAATCTGTAATTTGAGGTCTGACCCATTTTGAGAGAAGACAGCTTGTGTAGCCTCTATGCAAAATGCTAGGAAAAGCAGAAACTTCAATTTGTTCTCTTTATAGATTTGTTTATTCAGAAAGAAGCTTTGAAATAAAAGGCTTTGAAAGGCTGGCAAGCTTGCTGAACAATGAGCTGTTATTCTTTGAAGGCTTATTATCTTAAAAATTACAAGAAAACCTGAGTGTTTCTAATGAGTAGAACTCTTATTTTTGAGAGAAAATACATGGAAGAGTTTGAGAGGATATTTTTTGGGTTTTGTTTTTTTTTTTTTTTCCTCCTGGGGCTGCCTGTTGCTCTGATGTGCAAGTTTCCTGCTGATTTGACTTTTTATTCTGCTGTGAGTCTGATGCCAAGATTTACATGATTGCTGTGGGTAGGAACTGGATTTAGCATAAGGAAGATAACTGCGTTTCCCCTAGGGAGAACCAGAAAAGGGAAAGACAGAGTGGGGCACACAGACAATATTATCTGAAGCTGTATTCTTGGTGAATTATTTTATTCAGCCTCTATTTTAGATTATGCTGCAACTAATAACAAGCAGGAAAGCTACTGGCCTCAAGCCAGGAGCAGATAAGCAAAGAAACTATTTGTGTTTTAATGCAAACATTCAACTATAATGGAAGCAATATACTCTTTTTATAAAGAGCTGACCATAATGCATCTTGTAACATATGTAACGTGTAATTAAGAAAAACTGTCATTAGAATTTGCAAGGTGGAGATTTGCCTTATATGCAGGGTCCTTCAGCAGAGAGAAGAGGGTGATTGTAGAACTGTGTATCATTAGTTATTTTAGCAATTCATTGTCTGTATAGTCTTTTGCGCATTCTTTTATTTTGGATTACATGCTCTGAACATTAAAAAAGAGGTTAAGATTTCTGCTTATAAGGCAGACTTGTGCAACATAAAATCATTTACAGCCAGTTGCCAGGCTGCTGTCTTTTGTTAACCTACACTATGTCTGGAAAATGCAATGTTCCGAGATACTGAAATATGTTTGCATCGCCATGCAGGGAACTTCACAAGCAAAGCAAGACTCCATAGTAAGCAGACAATAAATACTGAGGGCAGAAGGCAGTTTGAGGGAGTTCAGCACTGAGTGTATAGGTTTTAAAATTTAATTATTAAGAGAACATTTAAAAAAATTTTAGTAATTTTCCTAATTAAATCATATACACTGAATAAATAAAATTAAATCCCCTAATTAGTCAGTAATTAAACAAACCAGAAATAAGTATTATCTACTTGTTCTAAAAGTTTAAATCCAGTCACTGGAAGACAGTATCATATTGCCAAGGTAAATATTCTGGAGTTCCTGAACTAGATGTATGTAATAGACAAATGAGTAAGAAATCCCATCATTCCCTTTTCCTTCAGTTAGTTGCATGGATAACAGTTTATCCTGACATTAAAATAACATAATCTAACTGGAATGACTGATTTTATGGTTTTGCATCTTGTTGATTGCAAAGTTATGACTGTCTTATGAAATTCAGTTATGAAGGATAACTGATCGTTTAATTAAGTTCTGTCTGTTGCAGTACTGGTTTTGCTGCTAGAAAATAACATATTTAAGCTACTGAGTTATCACCTGCAAAATTTTCAAAGGGCATTTCTTGAAAAAAGTGTCATTTTAGGGCCACTGATAATAATTGTTTGGTATTTTTGCGTATGCTAAAGATTACCCTTAGTATCACTGTTTCTTGAACAGAAATTTTAGCAAAGCCTTTAATTTGGGGTATATAGACAAGCTGCCTGGAGTTTAGACGTTTATCTGAGCAATTGCTACTAGCCAAAGTCTTAGTGAACCCTTCATTCTACTCAGACTCCCCTGAATACAGAATTATTTTGAAGGGAAACCTAATAACCTGATACATAGCTACAAAATTACCATGAAGATTACGGCAGACTCATTAGCATTGATCTACCTTCCAGAACCATTTATTTTCTTTTCAAAACATGGTAAATTGAGACTTGGTTTGCGGTTTTACATTCTCCCTCCCTTTTAGAATGGTGTGATGACACGGAGCTTCTCTGTTTCAAAACTTATTTATTTTTTACTACCTCCTGCTATGTCACATTTGACTTTAACTTCTCTTTCATGGGGAGGAGAGCACCATAGGGAACAACAGGTGCCTTATTTCTCCCCTGTCTGTTTTCCATGGTTGGCTAATGAGATACCTAATGATGAAATTCAGGGCAAGAGGTCTTACCAGGAAGTTCAGAGAGTGTGAATTCCGGCTCCTGTGAACTATTCTGGCCTCCTACAAATCACAGTTTGTAGGTCTTTAATCACTAATTCCCATATCAGTTCAGAAATTGTGCCTCAGGTATAAAGAAAAAAATGGCAATTAAAGAATTTAGATGATAGAATATTCCTCCTACCTTAGATACATTGCTCCAAATTGTAATTAATCAATTTTTGAAGTACCTAATTAATATTTTTAATTTATCTACCTTCAACTTTTGATCATTGGATTTTATACTTTTATCCGGTAACTAAAGGATCCTCTACTATCAGCTGTTTTCCTTCCATATAGATATTTATAATTATGACCAAGACAGCTCACTATCTTTTCTATGAAGCTAAATGGGGAGTCTGCATATCAAAAAGGTAGACTGTAAGGAATAAAATGTTCATTCTTCTGTCCAAAATTAAAGAACCCACCTCTACAAAATTGACTACACAGAGGAGGACTACTTACACACTTACACAGGGCTAGCTCAAACTGTCACCACATTCATTATGTTCCAACAGAGTCCAGCAGGCTTAGTGCAGAGGCAGAGCAAGTTCACATTTATTCCTGCAAAATACAATCTAAAACTATCCTGTATGACAAAGGTGGCTTTAGGACTTCTTTGAGATTTATGTGCTCACAGAAATTTTCACAATTTCATCTGAAAAATAAAGTCTTTTTTAGTTTTGTAAAGATTTGGAATAAAACTGAGTTTTGTAACAGGATAACAGGTCACTTTCTTTCCAGTAGTTCTTTTGGCCATTTCATTCATTTTTATGGTTCAGTGCAGGACTGGGACAAACCTACCAGCAGCTGACAGCCCTTCTTTGCCTCAATTCTTTTCTACACTTGCAGCACAAGTCAAGGAGGTGACATTATGAAGATGAAAGACAATTAATCAGATTCATCAGAAAGACAAAACGTCAGATCCTATTTCCACCCAACACAGAAAACTGTACAATGAGATTTTTTAAAAGCAACCAACTGGCCATGATTACAGTTAGCAATATAACCAGGAGAGCCTTTCTGAAAGGAAAGGAAAAAGTGCCAATGAAAAGAAAACAGCATATGTAACTATATATACACCACATCAGCGGAAACTAGCTTGAAACATAGTGCTTTCCTATAAAACGTGAAAAAAAATGTCAGAACTCTTAAATATATGTGCAAACTGGATTTCAAGCAGAAAAACAGAAGTCTTGCTGGCAACTTATCCAGCTTTCCAGAATGTTGCTGCTTTAGTAACTAAGTCCTATTGAGCTATTTCTGCACAATGATGAGTACGTTTGCGGTGGTTTAGCCCCGGTCAGGAACTAAGCACCACACAGCCGCTCGCTCACTCGCCCCACCCCTGCGGGATGGGGGAGAGAATCAGAAGGGCCAATCCCTCGTGGGTTGAGATAAGAACAGTTTAATAATTAAAATAAAACATCAATAATAATAGTAATAATAATAATGAAAAGGAAAACAATGAACCAGTGAGATAAGAAACCTTGAAAGAAGGGAAAGGGGAAAAAAAACCCAAACCAAAACCAAAACTAAACAACAAGTGCTGCAACCATTCACCACCCGCTGACTGACACTGCCAGTCCCCGAGCCGCAATCGCTCCTTCCCCCGGCCAACTCCCCCCAGTTAATATACTGGGCATGATGTCACATGATATGGAATATCCTTTGGCCAATTCAGGTCAGCTCTCTTGGTTGTATCCCCTCCCCTCCAGGCTTCTTGTGCACCTGGCAGAGCATGGGAAGCTGGAAGTGTCCTTGACTAGTGTAAGCGCTACCTAGCAACAACTAAAAACATCAGTGTGTTATCACATTATTTTCATACTAAGTCTAAAACACAGCACTATACTAGCTACAGTGAAGAAAATTAACTATCCCAGCTAAAACCATGACAACGTTGTTCCTATACTTAATAAAATATAAATAAGCATATACTGCAAGGTTATTTTCAAGAATATTACTGTGTGTTGCTTCATACCAGGTAAAAAATACCTGGAAGGTAAACACGAGTTTATAACAGTATATAACAGTATATAACAGTATATAACGCCTTCTTCCCGTCATCTATATCAATCATCGATACAGCTGGAAATTTAGAGATGTCAAATGATTCTATATGAGTTAATTATGTAAATGTCACTGGTCAACCACATAATTCCCCATTAGTTTTAGGCACTCAGTTTTGCTTTGTATGACCAACATATCCTATCTCTGGCAAGAGACTGGGTTTTTTGACATAGTTTCATTTGACAACTCACCAAATGGCTCCTGATCACTAGACTCTCTCTCATTGTCCTCTCTCTGCCTGGCTGTAGCAGTGGTCTACCAGCAGGTCTAGCTTCGTCTACTGCCAGGTTCAGCTGAGTATTCAGACCTAGATTGACAAGCTAGTCCAGTTTCTGGTAGACACACAAAACGCATAGAGATAAACCACTGCAATCTGTGGTTCCATATATATTTCCTGACATATTTGATTTGGGTATACTTTCTTCTGTATTTGGAACACAGAGAGTTCTGCACTGCCAAACAAATACTCATGTGTCAGAGATGCTTCAAGTATGTTATTAATTTTTCATGCTCCTCGACTCAAAGGTATAAGCATGGATATTCTCACAAAACAATCCTATCTGCTCATTGTGATTTAATTGATTTTTATAAAAAAGTTTTGCAGTGAAAAAGACGCAAGGCTGAGGTAGCCATGCAATACGCAACCCTATCTGTACAAAGGCCAGTGGTCTCTGGATAATTTGGAATGACATGGAAGGATGATGAAGTGAAGAAAAGTAAACAGGTATGCAACTTTTACAGTTGTTTTCCATTTCAGAGACTGCTACTCTCTGAGATAAATACTGTTTTGGAGTGCCACGATCACTTTACAATGCCAAAGCGAAGTGACGATCAATTGTAGGAAAGTCTTAGAGCATAAGTTAAATGTACTATAGGACATTAGAGGAAACATACAGAGAGCAAGGCAGGTACTACTTTTTAGACTGAGATTTCCAAGTATTAAGATTCTTCTTCAAGTGGAGTTTTAATGAAACTCCAATTACAAAAACTCTACCAACATACTACAATAAACTCTTCCTGTAATAGAAAGTTCAGGCACCAAAAAAGACAGAAACAGCAGTTTTCTAGAACATGCCCTAGGGTAATAATTTCTGACACTGACTAACCTACCAAATTCTAGGGTATCTATAAAACTATAACTTGATGCAATTCAATAAAATTTAGCTTTATATTTGGAAGTCCCATGGACTCTACAATCATTGAATAATTTAGGTTGGAAAAGACCTTTAAGATCATTGAGTCCCACCGTGAACCTAATACTGCCAAGTCCACCACTAAACCATGTCCCTAAGCACCAACACATACACATCTTTTAAATACCTCCAGGGATGGTGACTCAACCACTTCCCTGGGCATCCTGTTCCAATCCCTGACAACCCTTTCAGGGAAGAAATTTTTCATAATATCCAGTCTAAACCTGCCCTGGTGCAACCTGAGGCCATTTCCTCTCGTCCTATCACTAGTAACTTGGGAGAAGAGACCAACACCCACCTCACTACAACCTCCTTTCAGGTAGTTGTAGAGAGTGATAAGGTCTCCCCTCAGCCTCCTCTTCTCCAGGCTAAACAACCCCAGCTCCTCATAAGATTTGTGCTCTACACCCTTCACCAGCTTCATTGCCCTTCTCTGGACACACTCCAGCAACTCAATGTCCTTCTTGTAGTGAGGGGCCCAAAACTGAACACAGTGTTCGAGGTGCGGCCTCGCCAGTGCCAAGTACAGGGGGACAATCCCTTCCCTGCTCCTGCTGGCCACACTATTCCTGATACAAGCCAGGATGCTGTTGGCCTTCTTGGCCACCTGGGCACACTGCTGGCTCATGTTCATCTGGCTGTCCACCAGCACCCCCAGCTCCTTCTCCGCTGGGCAGCTTTCCAGCCACTCTTCCCCAAGCCTGTAGCATTGCATGAGGTTGTTGTGACCCAAGTGCAGGACTACTTTACTTCCTCTGCATTTGAGGCTGTCTCATAGCTCTAATACAAAAGAAATTAGTCTGACTTTAGTTATACACTCCAAATGTTAACTTAAAAAATTGAGTTACTTCAGAGTTTATGGATATAAGCTCCTTAAATATGACTATACTTCACAAGTAATCAAATAATCAATACAAAATATGAAGAAAGAAAAAGAACAAATGTTAAGTGAAGTCACATATTCCAATAGTTCCTTGACTGTAGGGAAATATTAAACTTTTTTTTTTTCCTTTTACACATCTTACTATGTATCTGGCTTTTGTTGCTTGGGGGTTTTTTTTGGATTTTTTTTTGTTTGTTTGTTTGTTTTTAAATGTATAACTAGCTTCCACAGCCTTCTATAGCAAAATATTTCCCTTGGCTCATATAAGTTTTTTAGTAGTAGAAATTTTTCCACTTTTTGTTGATCCAGGGATTCTGCAGTAATACAGTTATTTGAAAAGGAAAATTGGACAGCTTTGCATTGCATACAATATTTACATACCTGAGGTTTTTTAACTGATTAATTCCAGTGAAGAGTAGCTAAAGGAAGGAACTCTGTCTATCTACTTTGAGTTTAGACATCTTTTAGAACAAAAGAATTAACATAGAGCGATGCAGGTACACACACAAACACACATGCATATGGCCAGCTGGTGGTAGCTGCTTTGTAGGAGACAGACATATATTCTGAAGTCCAAATTTTTCAAAACAGCTTCTGATGCTGTGTGAGTAAAAATCTTATAATAGGCTACACACCATACAGGTGTGCATAAAATGGCAGGTTTTGCCCCAGTCAGTACGTAACTTAAAATATCTAAAAGCTAGCATTTCAGCCTACAGTTTATCATGATCCAAAATTTATAGATTAACTTTAACACCTTAAAAAGTTATCTATAAAAATAGAACATGCTAAATAATTTTTTCTGAATGTCAAATTGTCTTTTATTTTGGACTATTAAATTATACATCTAATAATGGCCTAATAAATCACCTCCAACTGCATAAGCAACTGTAGAAATGCACAGGTAGCTGGTTTTCACAATTGGAGAGTTCTATTCCTCTTCCTGGAAGCACAAAGTTTTTTCTTTAACATGTATCCTTCTGACTGATACTACAGAAATAGCTTAGAAATGACATAATTCTGCAGACTGAAGGTTTTCCTGAAAAGGAAGTGCCTTGACTATTGAGTGTGTGTGTATGCAGATATATACATACAGTATATATACTACAGTATATATATTGTAGAATCCACACTTTGCTCCAATTGTTCTTCCCCCGACTTACCCGGAGACAGGAGTTCAAGCAGTGTTATAGCCAACTGTCTTCTTAGGTGAAGTTACTAAAGAAGAGTCCTAGCTGAGAATGCCATGTTCCACTACTGCCTTTACAACCATACAACCTTAAGAAACTGACTTGGAGATGCCACTGTTCACTCTCTTACCCCTGTCCACAGTTCTTGCTGACATGATAAGCAATTTTATTCAATTGCAGCATTGTGTAAGCAATGGACTATCAGAAGCTTGACTGTTTACATTCAAAGTTACACTGCAGCCACAGAATATAACTATTAGAGCTGTTACCAAGTGCTAGTTAACAAAAAAATGAAGGACATTCTCTATGAAGGTGTTTGGGGTTTTTTGCTATTTTTTTTCTCAATTGTATTGAGAAGGACATCTTAAGATTGTTGCTCCAAACACAACATAATTATTTAAGATTTTTTTTTTTTGCTTACTGCCAAAGTTATAAGACAAATCATTTAAGGTGGACTTCAGCATGCATTTTACTCTGAAACAGGTTTTTTGATACACTGAAGTGCAGATGCATTTTTCCTCTGAAATAAAGGCAGAGAGGGGTTCTATGAATACTGTCCATATTTCAAAGACTTATAAATCCATTATGTCTATTGTTTACAGAATAAGATTTTTTTCCCAACTATTCACCTCAAGCTTGACTTAGAACCTGAACATTAACCACATATTTTTTCATATGAATTAACTAGCAGGGCAGCTTTATGTGCCATCATTTTGTTTGCACTGATGGAACTGACTGTTCTTCTAAATGGAAGGCAGTGATTTTTGATGCCTTAAAAGTATAATAAAATCCAACTAATGCTCATTCAAAGATATATAGACACCGGAAAATTACTGCATACTGAGCTATGGTAAAAGCCAAATACCCATGGGCTGCTCTGCACAACTGCCTGTTGGGTGTTTTTAGTGTATATTTAAGCATGGGTTAGCTTCTGCCAGTCTGAGAGGACTCATCTTTCTATTCTGTTTGTAGTAAAAGTAAAAAAGCCAGCCAGAACATATAAATATTTGCCATGATTTAAGTGTTGCTTACCAATAGACTTACCATCAGTTGCCTAAGCAGTTGTCTAAGCTGTTGGCATCTAGTTTTGCTCAGCTCTCCAGAGCTCTTCCCTTAAAACTTATTTGTTCCACGACGCTTACCAAAACTTGACAGTGCTTCAGTCACTGATGTACTGAAATAATTATCTATCATACTATCCAATATTGTCTTGTTTTTTGTAATACTAAGCTGTCTACCTCAGTCTAATCTATTTTATACTTGGATTATAGGACACGTCAGTGAGGAACCATCTTTTTTCTTTATATTTGTGTAGCCCATTGTACAGCAAATTCCTCGTTCCTGACTAGAGCCCCCATTTATGTCAGTAATACAAATAAACTAAGAAAAAGAAAGCTTTTCACTGAGTACTGTAGGTAAGGTCCAAAGTACTGACTTCAACCGAGTTCTATGACTGATGGTCTAAGGGGATCAGGCCTACATTTCTACAGTAAAAGTGTCTGTATATCACCCCAAAGATGACATTATGAATACTTCTGCTTTGCTTGAAATAAACACACTTTCTGGAAGAGATTTTTCATTAACATTCCACAAGTTAATGTTGTTTATTACAGTGTTATCACCCACATGCAGCCATTCGTTACAGAATAAACAAAATGAAAAATCTTCTCTGTTTCACTGGGTTAAAAAGCACTGGCAAAGATGTGCTGCAATTCATTAGTATGTTACTAGAAATTTAGCTTTCATAGTCATGAAGCTTCCTTTCTGGATATAGAATCAAATCACATTGATTTTGATGTCGGAGAGCTTATCTAATTAGTTTTCATTGACTAGAACATATGTTTATGCTTCTTAGTTGTTGTTGTAAGTTTTACAA
>WEKW01010202.1:51358-63103 GCA_013389905.1 Sula dactylatra | reverse complement strand
TTGGCAAGCCTCCAGTTGTCTGGGACCTCCCCTGTCAATGAGGACTGCTAATAAATGATGGAGAGTGGCTTAGCAAGCTGCTCCGCCAGCTTCCTCAGTGCTCTTGGGTGGATCCCACCCCACCCCGTAGACTTGTGAGTGTGCAGAGGTGCAGTAGGCCGTAAACTGTTCCTGCTGGATTATGGGGGATTTATCTTGCCCTCGTCCCTGCCTTCCAGCCCTGGGGATAACTGGTCTGACTATCGAAGACTGAGGCAAAAAAGCATTAACTACCTCAGCCTTTTCTTCATCCTTGGTGGCAGTATTCCCCCCTGTATCCAGCAAAGGATGGATATTCTGCTTGGCTCTCTTTTTGTTGTTAATATATTTGTAAAAACATTTTTTGTTACCTCTTTCAGCAGTGATCAGATTGAGTTCTAGCTGGACTTTTGCCTTTCTGACATTCTCTTTGCATGACCTAACGAGATCCCTGTAATCTTCCTGAGTTGCCTGCCCCTTCTTCCAGAAGTGGTAAACTCTCCTTTTTTTGCTGAGTCTTAGTAAAAGCTCCCAGTTCAGCCAGGCCAGTTGCTTTCCCCGGTTCGTCTTACAGCACATGGGGACAGCCTGCTCCTGCACCTTCAAAACTTCCATCTTAAAGAATGCCCAGCCTTCCTGGACCCCTTTGCCCTTCAGGACTTCCTCCCAGGGGACTCTCTTAACTGCCTTTAACATTTAAGGTCTACAGGTGCATGGTTTGCCTGAAGAAGATGCTAATCCTTTCGGCAAAAACTTTGCAGCAAGCAAACTTACTGTCTTCATTGTTAAATGTTATGGTGTTTTCATCCTCAGAGAACCTGTTTTCACAGCATCTTCACTCATGAAACCATTTTCTTCCTGCTCGGATACTGCTGTCCCACTTTTGGCACTAGCTAGAATATGTTTTTTTACTGCATATTTGGATATCTCAAGCTTAGTCATGAGAGGAATCTGTCTCTTGTTTTCTTCCCCTCATCCCAAAATGCCCTGCTGGTTGTAGTCTGTGCTGAAATAGCAGCATCTGCTATTGGGTGAGATTCACTTGCTAAGAAGCCTGTCCTGGCTCTGACAGCATGTGCTACAAAAAAGAAACCATATGAGGCCATTGCATCTTGAATTGGTTCCTGTGGAGGGAACCACCAGTATTCCTCATAGCTGCTCTGTTATCCAGGAAAACTTGCAGATTTCCTCAGTGAGAGACTTTGGCTCTTCATATCATTTTCAAAGGGGTACACTGCTGCTCCACCAGAGCAGTTATACAAATACATTCTAACTTTTCCACCTGACACAGATTTCTTGCCTTAAAATGGAACTACAGGGTCGTCTGAGAAGGACCTGAGAACTTCTCAACTTCTGTGCTTTATTTATCTTTTGTAAGGGTTTTAACCTAGTTTTATGTAAGAGTTTGATTAAAAAAAGTATGGACTGATTAATTCATTTGTTACAAATCTTTACACATATATGTAGGCAGAAATGTCTGAGTGTGTAGCAAATTCCTTCATGTTGTCCTTGTTAATTTAAAGGTTATTAAAGGAGATGGGCTGGAAGGAAGACATTGAAAATGATGAAACGTGTGCTCCGCTAACAGAGGATGAGATGAGAGAGTTCCGAGTTTTTAGTGAACAGGTAACAGTAAGTTAATGTTCCCTTATGAACTTGTAGTTGGCTACCCTAAGTGCCTACCTTTGAGGAGGATCTGCAGTAATTTTGATGGTTAGGGGTGTTGCTGTTTCAGTGCCATTTCAGTGCCATTTTGGTAATGTGCTTTTGGAAAAATACTTGCTTTATAAAGCTGGGGGACCGGTGCTTATTGTAGGTAAGGCCTATTCTCAAAACAACACAGTAAGGGTAAGGGAGTGCTTCTGAGTAGTTTCAGCATTGCTGGTAGTAGAACTGCACAGGCTTTCCAGCTCCTCAGCTTAGCCTGAGGAAAGGGAATTTTCTTTCAAGGTTTTTATGCAGTTTCCTTGGTTCTACAAAATTTGAATTTTCTCTGTTGGAAATTGAGAGACATTTAATTCATCAGTAACAAAGTCTGAAAAGGCAATCTAGAATCTGTCTGTCTGTCTATCTATCTGTTTATAATTAGGAGTGTTGTGTATACCTGATGGGGTCAGTGAGGAGTAGCTGCAGGGGAGAATCTTGTGCAATGTTAAATCTGAACATTTGATATTTCCATAAGTCTAGTCACACATGTATTAGTTAGAACATTTGGAATATTAAACTCTTAAATGCTTGGCTTATTGCCCAGTTTTTGCACTGTGTGTGGAAATGCAGTAATTCCTTTCTTGTTCTAGAATCAGTTGTTTCCTTTCCCTCCAGTGTCTTTGACTTTCCAACTGCATCAGGTAGACAGATTGGGATACCCATTCCTCCCTGCTGCTTCTCCTCTTCTGGGCCCCTTCCTTATTACAGACCCTGCAGTAGTTATCACAGATGCTTGCAGCACTGTGGAAAAAGAGACTGTGTTGCAGGAGAGACAATGTGGGAGAGGAATCACTGGGGCAAGACTTCTGAGGAAGTGGGTGAGAAGAGGGTAAGCGCTCATTGACTGCAGGAGCTTAGCACAATTTGGAGGTGCTTGAATACAGGTGGCTGGCCCAGAAGTGAAGGCTCTCAAGGGAGTTTTCCTTCGTGTGTATGTATTAAAAGGTAGTGCTGAGGATCTAACGCAGCCCAGAGATGAAGATGTAGAGAAAGTTGAAATGCAACAGATTGTTGTGTTTAGCTTTTTCTTTCTCTAAATACATCTTTTTTTTCTCATTTCAGTTCCAAAAAAAAGGCCTTCAGAAAAACGGCATTTTGAAAAATGGCTTTGACTCAGACTTTAGATTTGGCCCCTGGAAAAACAGCACTTTCAAACTTCCCCTGGAGAATGAGGTTTCTGAGACGAGCAGCAGTGATACGTCCGATGATGATTGTTTGTGAAGGCTCCTGTAACAATTGTAGAAGCCTCTTCTGATCTCATGAAAATCTGGGGATGTGTTGTCCTAAAAAAAATTATAATTTATGTAGTAACATATGTACTAGAAGAAGGATGATGGGAATTTTCACTGAAGAAAGGAAGGAATGTTGTGTTGGGTTTGTTGAATGTTATTGCGTTGTAAACAAATGTTGTAAAATGAAGTCTTGGCTTGACCCAGCATCAACTTTCTTCCTCACTGAAGCATTTCTGACTAGCAATGTGACAATGTAACAAACCGGACTGTCATTTAATAATAAAAACAAATAATTGCGCAATGACTTGCAAAGCTTCTGTCTTAAAATGTCCAAGTCTATAAGGAAAAACAGGGCAGCTTGGCACAGTGTTTTGCTTTCCAAATAATTTTTTTCTTACAACGGAAATCCTTGAGTCCACTTTGTATGCAAAAAAGGCAATGTTGGCTAAAATGAGCAAAGTGCACTAAAACTCTTCTCCTTAATTGAGCTGTTGAACTGTTCTACTTCCACACATAATTGTTCTTTAGGCGTTTTGTAGTGTAGTTGTTATTAACAGCAAAAGACCCTGATGTCACAGTTCCAAATTTCTAGAACTAACCTTTAAATTGAAAGCTTTATGGGATGTTGCAAGACCCAGTATTCTCACAGTGAACACATCTCTTGTGGAAAAATAAGCACTTTGGTTTTACTACTCACAAGCAGAAAAATAATTACACAGACTGGTTTTGTCCACTACCTGGAAAATATATTGTCTCAGTGCATAGCGTCAAGGGTAGTGTTTTTAGATCTGGTAAGTTTTGTTTGCATCTATATTAAATGTACTCTGGCAGCAGTGACTGCAGTTCAGAGTGAGGTGAAAATATTTTCATCACCAGATCGTGCTTTTGTAGTAGCAGAAGTGTATCTATGCAATAAGCACCTGTTTTACTTACTTTGTGTCAGACTTTTTCTTTATGATCACACATTCAGAAACCAATATTGTATTATTTATAGTTTTATTTGGTTCATTGCAGTTCTTTAAATATTTTCCACAGGGTTGTACAAACTATGTGGCATTAATTCCTAAGCACAACTGCTCTTGGTGGTCACATACATTTGTAACATAGATTATATATATTATATATAGACAGACGTTCCCACTTCAAGATATTTTTGAATTGTGCTATTTCTTATAGTAAGTACTTTGCAATTCAGGAATCTCAAGCAAAAATGTTTATAAAGCTGAGATTTTGTCTATATTTAACTTCTTTAGGAAAAGACATTTTTATAAGGTAGCATCTATCAATTTCAGGCTGAAGGTGGTATTTTTTTTTTATTATTAGTTTAAATAGAGATTTCTATTTAAGAGGTCAGTTTTTGTCTTGGAACAGACATGCAAATGCTGATGTAGTTAATTTTGGCACCATGTATTGAAATACGCCATTTTCTCGTCTGAATTAAAAAGGATAAAAATGTTTCTTTTTTTAAAGAGAAGGCTGCCATATCAGTGATGAAGTCATTCCTACCTGTATGCCTTCCATACCTTTCTCCTTCCCCTCTCCTGAAGTTTTTTTTTAGTAATTTTGACACCTTGGTGTAGTGTATTCCCTTTTTGATTTTCACATCCTATCAACAGGATCTTCTGCCTATCCTGATTACTTAGTGGTATGTGAATATGCTATTTTTATTACTAAGTGAAAACTTTTTTGCCTTGGTATTTCTCAAAGTGGGATGTAGACTTTTTTCTCCTCTTTATTCAGTTGAGTAACAAGTGTCATCTCTGTAATTAACCCATTTGGAAGATACTGTAATTGTAGAATTGTGTTATAGTAAGGGTATAGACTCAGGAAATTTACACATTGTAATTGAGAAAACTGTCTTTAGAGAAAGCAGAAATAATAGTTATACTTGGTAATTCTGTTTGGCTAGTTTTTATCCTGAGACTGGTAACTGAAGTACTGGTCATAATGAGCTGTGAGCACAGGAGGTAGCAGGAATTGGGCAGTGATTTTGCTTCGTAGAATGAAACTTTTACAGCCTTTGAAACTTCTTTTCTATAAGCATGTGGCTGCTTCTCTTGTATCTGCTGTGTTCTCTGTCCTGGCTCTATAGACACGACATAATTACTATGTACTCCTACTACACCGTGTTTGTGTTTCTAAAGTATGGCATGTTTGATGCTGTGACTTGATGTTGTGCAGATGCATAGCCTTAACCAACTGCTGCTTGTGGCTTCAATTCTAGTCCTGTGCAGTAGTCTGTTCTGCTAATTCAGAGGCGCGTTAGAGGTCTGCATAGCCCCTAGCTGAAATGGTTATCTGCCTGCTCTGTTACTTCAGTTTGCCCTTCGCTGCAGTATGGAAGTGGGCAAGCTTTGATGTTTCCACTGAGGAACTGGATTTCCTTATATTTGCTTACGACAGAGATGAGTAGTGTGTTAGTCCTCTTTTTTGCCACCCTAGGAAATGCTTTCTTTAGTCACTTACTGAGGAAGTCTTGTTTCAGTTGAGACTTTGATTTTTATTTTCCTGGGAAATGTCACTTGAAGCAAAGTTTGGGTTTCATATTTAATTCCATAAAATGTATGAAAGCATTCTTTTGCACTGTTTGCCTCCCTTTTTTTCAGTACTTGAGGACGTAAAGCAGAACGAAATCTGATTCTTTAGTACGTAACAATGCAACTTTTTCTGTCTTTGACTTTTTTCCTTTCACAGGGCAATTTTAGTAGTTCATTAGCCTTTCTCTTCTGTTATACGTAAACTATGATCCATTCCCAGCATACATCCTCTCTTGTTTTTCTGCTTCAGCAGATTAAACACCAGCAAGGGAGTCTGCCTTAAGGGCTTAAGAAGTTGGTGGACTCAGCTTTCCCATTCCCTTAGTAGGTTCTAGCAAGCTTTGGATGTTCAAGAATGTCTGTTGGAGATAGTGTGTCAGTGCTGGGCTGAAAGAGCTTGACTTCAGTGACAGCAATCACTGATTGCTGCATGCAGACATGGCACTGCTGCATGACTTGCAGTCACTGCTGTTTCTCCTCTTCATCCTGTCTTTACTGGCCGAGAACCATAATTCCTGGTTCCTCTTTCCATACTTCTTCAAAAGGGATGATGAGTGATGAGTAACTCACTGATTTTCTGATCAGTTGGTGATAAGGGATGTGCCCTCAGTGTCTGCTGTGGGTATGGAGGGTACCTGTGTTTATGGTAGGGAGCTGTGGCTCCTTTACTTCATCTAGAATGACCAAGGCCTTCCTCACTGACCTGTACAGGGCCCTTTTTTCTCTTAACTGGTAAAAGAAACTAGTTATCTTTTCTGAAAAGAGTGTTAATTACAGTAAAGTTGTCCATTGATGTGTATTGGACTCAGTCAAGATTCTGAATTAGACTTTTTGCTGCTTGTCATCCCAGTCTTTGAGAAATGTTATCAAGNCTCAGCTTCAATGTTTCTTCTTTAAAGAATGCCTGTTCTTCAGTAAATACATTTAAGCTGCTGGCTGTTGGAAACTAGGAGAGTTTAGTCAAGGACGTCTTTGTTTTTCTTTTTGCTGCTAGGCAGTGGCTGAGGCAGTTTACTCAGCCACAGGGAACTTTTGGTCTGATTAAGGATTGTTGCAGTTGTGCATCAAGAATTATTGGCTCATTAGAATGATAAATGTGCTGACTAGCTGGTCAGCTTTCTTCATGCTGTTTTTCATAGTCATCAGTGAGGTTTATTGCAAACTGAATGAGATTTGTTTCATTCCCTGGATCTCTCTTCAGCCTTCCCTAGAGGTAGCTGGCAATGCATTTGCTAAACCAGCACTGGCAGTGATGTGTGAGGCATAGGTGCGTATCAAAAACTTACTTCTGTCTCTGGAGGTTTATGCTTCCTCAGAGATTTGTAAGCAACTTCTGGGGTCTATCTCATAGTGTGTTGCCATCTAGGAAAGACCTTCAGACAGGCTAAAGAAAGTCGTACCTTCAACCAGTTGGTCAGTAGAGTACTGCTCTGTTACTGTATTCAGTAGCTACGAAAACCTGTTTCCATTAGTCTCTTGTGCAGATCTGATTATCTGATGGAGATGTGAAGTCTTACAGGGACTGTAGCGGCATGCATTTTTAAAATCCTTATAAAGATACCCGAGAGTATGCTTTCTGTTTAGGCTTCATTCTGTATACATCTTCTTTGGACATCTTCTTAGTATGCAGCTATTTATTCCCCTGGCAATAGCATAATTGTTACAGAGAAATGACATTCCATACTTGCAGGGCAAATGCTTGTTTACTTTCCTATCCCGTCCAGGTCAAAGATGCAGCTTTGAAGTGGGAGGGAGCATTTCTGGCAACTGAGATGATTGCTGATGTCCAGAGAAGCATTGCACGCCAGGCTGATGGAGCTTGGGTCAATATGAGAGAACTTTGAGTTCCCCTTAGAAGGTAGGGGGAGATAACTGGTTCTGGTGGTACTAAGCAAGGCATTAGAGAGTTTCAGCTTGGGAAGCAAAGGGAAGCAAACTCCTTCCACTCTGCCAGGAAGCAGTCAGACTTGAGAACTGATGCAAGAAAGTCCAAATGCTTGAAAGATGAACTTGGGAGTAGTCTGGTGGCCTGAGCTATTGCATTTAGCTAGATTACCAGACTGGCTGTGTGCTGTCCTGAGTTGTTATCTTTTAAGCCTATAGATTCTGAAACAGGCCTCTGCATCAGGTACCAACAGACAGCTCCTAACCTCCTCTGAAGCCAGATAGTATCCACTGTTGCCGTAGTGTTCTCACAAATGGGTCAAAGAAGGTGATGTAGTTTTTCCTCCAGTCTGTTACTCAGTATAGCCAATAGCGGGACATAATGTGCAGCTCTGATGCTGTTTATTTTAGTATGGTGGCTTTGGTACAGTGGCTTCCTTTTGATTCTTATTCCTTCTTCTGTGTGGGATAGCTTGATGTCTGGGAGCCCTATGCTATTTTAATCTTTGCACCTTCCCTCGCCCATTGCTTCCTGTTGCAAGACTGCTGAAGTGGAACTATCTTCAGCAAATTATGGAGCATCCTATCTGAGCTCAAGTGACTGCATCATAGATGAAAAATGATAGAGCTTTGAATCATCTGGCATACATGTGCATACATGCAATTTGAATGTAATACAAGGGGACATTATAGAATTGTTAGCAATAATTTATTTTCTACGTTTGCCATTTGTACCTGTTGGTGTTATTGGCGGCTCTTGTTATGAGTATCATGGTCTTTGCTGCCCAGGATACAGAGAGCTTAAATTACAGCCAGGCTGAAGGTCCTCTTCATAATTACCTGGTTTGCTTTTTTCCCTGTAACATTGCTTTAGACAACAAGGTATACTTTTTGAAAGAATAATGCTTGAAATGAGCTGGTCTGTAGGGAATTGACATGTACTGTAAGAAGCCTACTGAATCAAGCCACTGTTTATGCTAAGCTGTAAACACTTCATTACCAAAAGCTAGAAATACTTCTGCCTCCATTGGAAAGCTGTTTCAAAAAGAAGCTCGACAGTGAAACTGAAGTACACTGATATTTTAGTAAGTCCTCACATGACCATTTTTTTCTGCTCTGATTTTTTTCATTGTCCACCTCCAAAGCGGGCATGCACAAATAATCTTTGTACAAAATAAGAACATTTTATTAGTTGAGTTTAATGAATTAGTTATTCTGAAAATGCAACATGGAAATATCTTAATGTTTCAGTTAAACTATATATTAGTATAATTTAATTTTTAGCCTTCTGTTTGATGAAACTGGTGAAAAATGAACACATCAGTGCAGGTGGAACTGCTGATACTGGTTATTGTTCCCTTATGCTTCCACTGCAAGAATCTGTTCTCAGTCACTTAACTGCCAAATACTTAACTTTGTGGGACCAGTTTTCTCTGCCTGACCTGGTCACTGGGGATGCAGCTGCAGGGTGGCAGAGCCCAGCAGGTGCGCTGAAAGGAGCTAAAACTGGGGAGAACTCAATGGCAAAAGAGGGAAGAAGGACTTCAGTGGCAAGAAAAAGTGGGAGCAACAGGAGGAGACACAAGCTCATAATTTTGAAAAGAAAGGCCTGCAATATGCTTCCATCCAGATCATGTAGCTGAAAGTGAAAGTCTTGTCTTCTGATGCCAATGAAGTGTTTCTCCTTGTCTCTTAGTGGTTAGTCTTGTGTTAGATTACAGCCAACATTTGCTGCATGTGATGATCTCAAATTATGCAGTTGCATTGTAAGAAAGCCAAATTTTAGACGGGTCATGTAGAGGTTTGATGTCTCTTTTTTTACATTTTTTTTTGCTTTACGTGAGAGAACATAAAGCTGACCAGGATGTGCCAGGTTTAACAATAAGCAAGCAAGATGCTGATTTTAGTGGACATTTCTGAAAATTTTTATCTTAATCTTGGTAATTTATTTACATGTAGAAAATTAACCATACTGTGGGCTAAACACAAGGTTACGAAGGTAAGTTAATGTTGGTGAAGGACTTAGTAGGAGAGTACCAGAGGAACACTTACAAGGAGGGGGGGAGTTTTGTATTTTGTGCACAGAGTGGATGATGTGTTAAGTAGGCAAAAACAAAATACTGAGTAAGGCAGGTGTCCTGCCAGGTGAATGGGGGTTGAGTGCACCCTCAGTAAGTTTGCAGACGACACCAAACTGGGCAGGAGTGTTGAGCCGCTTGAGAGTAGGAAGGCTCTGCAGAGGGATCTGGACAGGCTGGATCGAAGGGCGGAGGCCAACTGTATGAGTTTTAACAAGGCCAAGTGCCAGGTCCTGCACTTCAGTCACAACAGCCCCATGCAACGCTACAGGGTTGGGAAAGAGTGACTGGAAAGCTGCCCGGCAGAGAAGGACCTGGGGGTGCTGGCTGACAGCCAGCTGAACTTGAGCCAGCAGTGTGCCCAGGTGGCCAAGAAGGCAACAGCATCCTGGCTTGTATCAGGANGCTGAGGGAACTGGGGTTGTTTAGCCTGGAGAAAAGGAGGCGTAGGGGAGGAGACCTTCTCGCTCTCTACAACTACCTGAAGGGAGGCTGTAGCCAGGTGGGTGTTGGTCTCTTCTCCCAAGTTAACCCAAGTTACAGGACAAGAGGAAATGGCCTCAGGTTGCATCAGGGGAGGTTTATATTGGATATTAGGAACAATTTCTTTACTGAAAGAGTGGTCAGGCATTGGAACAGGCTGCCCAGAGAGGTGGTGGAGTCACCATCCCCAGAGGTGTTAAAAAAGTGTGTAGACGTGGCATGTTGGGACATGGTTTAGGAGGTATGGTGGTGTTGGGTTGACAGTTGGACGTGATGATCTTAGAGGTCTTTTCCAACCTTGATGATCCTATGACCTTTGAATTTTTGGCAGAATTTGTGGTGTAGAAACAGCATGTTCAGGAGCAGAAGGACAGGCCCAGAAGCTGTCCATCTTGGGCTGAGGGAGCCAGACATAGACCAAGACATATTCACCTACTAGTATCCACTCACCGGCTTCTTCCCCTGGATGCCCAATGGCAGGTAGCAATTCCACACAGAGCTGACTTCAAGGGAAGAGGGTGGAGAGGTAGGGCTACATCAGGAAAACAATTTCTAAAGAAATTGTAAGAACTAAGGGCTAAGAGGACTATGCGGAGGCACAGCTCATGGGGCTGGGTGGTTGAAGAGCTCAGTGTTTAGCAGAAGCAGCTGAGTAAAATGAAGGATGGGCAGCTTGGGTCTGCTGAATACAAGGGCTTCAGCAGTGCTACAGCTGTGGGTCAGGCACTGCTCATTACCTCCCAGGTGGGCCTGAGCTGCCTGGCAAGTCTGGGAGAGCAAACTGGCTTCTGGGGGAGAGCCATGAGGGTGACTAGTGGGATCTTTGTGTTGCACTGGCTGCAGGAGCAATGGGTGCCATGTGGGTGGGGGCTTAGCAGGGTTTGGGGAGCTCAGAAATATGCTTGGGGGAGGAGAAGCTGCAAGGAGGAAGAGGACTGATGAAAAGCAGTGGCTCACAGCTCCAAGCTGAGCTAGAGGGCTTTGTAGCACAGCCAGTAACTGGTTTGGGCAGTGAAGACATGCAAGTTGGTAAGCTGGTGTCTGAATGCTTTAGTGGTGTTTAAGCCCTGTCAAAAAGTAAACGTGGAAGCAAGTGGAGGAACTGTGGGTGAACTAGTTCTGGGTGAGCAGTTTGTTGCTGGGCAGTGTCTGAAGGAGATGTGTGGATGGGGGATGCGTGGGAGCTGAGCAGAGGAGCCCAGTTCTGCAACTCTCTCACTGTTAATTGTTTAAGAAAAAGTGATAAAATCCCATCTCTGCTATATGAGGTAACCATGTTAGGACTTGCCAAACCAAGATGGACAGACTTCATTAACTAATACAAAGAAAGCCTCAGCAAAGAAGAAACCTTTTTGATTACCTTTGAAACAGTGGCAATCTTGGCAGAGCTGTGGGATGACACGACAAATAAATGTTGTTGGCTTTACTGGGAGGTGGGCAGGGAGGATCTGGTGTGGAGAGGTGGATGGAGAGCAGGCCAAGCCCTTGCTCCACCGGGCATGCAGGGAGCACTGTGGGGAGAGCGTGTGTGGACCAAGGAAGGGTATTTCATAACGTTTGCTCATGTTACGGGTGCCCAGCAGCAGCAGTATGCTGGCTGCCATCATCATGTATCAATGTATGTGGAATGAATGGTTATGCTTATGTCTGAATTTCCTGGTTGTTAATGGTGTGGGGAACAGCAGTTTGGCCTGCAGGGAGGGGTCTCTGGGCCTTGCTGCCTGGGTGTCTGGCTGTCCTCTCTGTTCTTGAGGAAGTTTTCATTCCCAGGAATTTCTTCACCATAAGCCTGGTCCACCTGCAAAG
>WEKW01010202.1:22495-51296 GCA_013389905.1 Sula dactylatra | reverse complement strand
CCCCCCCCAACATGCAAGAAAGCTTGACCACATGGGGACAGACAGGTCATTTTATCTTTGGCTTACTTTGGCAAGGTCTTAAGGTTACATCAGTCCTTGGCCAGGCCAGGTGACCTTCCCCTCCAGCTGCTTGGCCAGGGCCTCTGCATGGTTGTCCCTCAAGGGTGCTTTCTGTGGCTTAGCTCTGTGCAAAGTGATGAAAGTCTGGGCTTTGGGGGAGCTCTAGTGAGTCCAGGGAGAAAAGACTGTGGTGTGGCCACAGAGAACACAGGTGAGCTGCTGTTGATTGTTTTTGAAGTATCTGATCCCCAAGAGGAAGAAGCTGCTCAATGTGTGGTCCAGACCTCAGACCTATTGACACCAATGACCTAAAATACCAGTGTGACAAGAAGAAAAGCGAATAGCTCCATGTGGTGCAGAAACAGTATTGCTTACCCAAGAGAACAAACTTCCCAATCAATGGTCTGGTTTCTATTTTCTTCCTTTTAAATAGTATCTTCTGACTATTTTACTCTTCACTTCCATTCCTAATTATTAACTTCTTATCTTGTGTCTTTTGCCATCTTTCACAATCAGTGGATTCTCATAAATGCCTCTAGCTGTTGCAGGTCTCCACTGTATAACATCTCTAAGGTATAACCTAATCTGCTCATGTCTCTTAAGATTTGTTATTGGGGCTTTTCTCATCTGCCCAGCTCTTGAGTCAGCAGCATCATCTCTGGGCTGAGCACCATGCTGCCCCACCTGTCTCAGGGTGATGCTGCACAGGTTCTTCTCCCATCTTTGATCCTCTGTGGCTCCTTCCATGTATCTCCTGCCCCTGATGACATTAGACATGTTTTAGAGCCCCCTGCAATATAGACACTCCCACTCAATGTCACTTTTTACTTGACTTCAAGAGGATGGCATCTGCATTCAGCCAGTGATGCTGGACTGTGTCATCCATGTGGTCAGGTTTGAAAAGGGCATACTTATACTTTCTTCCATGCTGTCTCCAGGGTCAGTGAAATTTCATTATCTTCCTTCCTGGAGATGGTGTCTGATGACACCCTCCCCCCCAGCCCTTCCAAGGTGAAATGAAGCAAAATGATGAACCTTGACAACTCAAGCTACTTGGATCTCCACCTGGCTCTTGGGCGGTATCACATGTGAATTGTCTGCACTCTCCCATCAGTCTCTTGTAATCAGTTTTTCCCAGTGTCCGTACATTGTCCGGCACGTTAAGGTTCTGGACCTGATTCTACGACTTCTAAGAAGTCCAGTAACACAAATAACAGATGCTGAGACTCATAGGAACAATATTGTAAGAGTTGACATTTCTTCCTGAAAGTTTCAAAACAATAGGATGTCCTATATTGTTCACTCTAGTGCTGCTGAGGGCACTGGCATCCCGTTAGCTCGCATCTGGGTGTGTATTGACTGGGTCAATATCACTTGAACAGAAGGGAGGTTTGTAGCTGCAGTCGTGTCTGTGGGCTCCAGGAACCAGAAGAGGGTGCTGGAGATCTTTGCTGGCTCTGAGCCCTGCGCCTGCTCTACTCAGAGATTTTGTGCAACTATTATTAGTTAATCTGGTTTTGTTTTTCTAAACTAGTGCTACTAAGTATTCCAGGGTTTTTTTGATACTTTACTATACCAGCACCTAAATGCAGACAAAATTGTACTGTTCATAGAACTGCTGTGCTTTGATGTAATTTATGACTGTACTCATGAAACAACTGAAATAACTGCCTGTTGTAGGTTGGAGTTTGGCTAGAGATGTTCTTAAACAGAACAGCCTGTGTGTATAGGTATATTGTAAATCAAGGAGGGAAAGACAGTTAGTTCTGTTATATCTTTAGCTACACAAACTCTGTACATATATGTACATTTGTTTAAATAATAGCTGGGAGCAAAATCAGTTGCATTCTCCATTCTACTGCGATTCTCCCTTGAAGTAAATCTCCTCTATTTGAAGATTGCTGGTTCCATTCATGTGCTGCAGCGACGCAGTCTGAAACTTTGCAGTTGGGTTTGGGGAAGACTGATATTTTTCAATCAAAACTTGGCCTTTTTTCAGAGGTGTACAGTGTTCACAATACCACAGTTATTTCTTTGCTTAAAAAAAAAACCAGTTAAAATGAACACCAGAAGAAGGCTTATTCTCATTCTGTTCACCACAAAAAGCTGACACTAGAGGACAGAAAAGATACAGTTGAGACACGCTTTCATTTATGTATTTGCAGCTAGACTGCTTCTCATCAGATTTGGGTTGAGATGGCTTTTTACAGTCTGCAACTTGCTGCTCACTTAAAGGAGTTTTCCACTGGATTTTTATGATAAGTTTTTCTCTTTCTCCTGCTCTGCAGTTCTGATGCTGATGCATGCTTGTTGGAATGAGCCACAAGGACTTATAAAAAGTTTTTGTGGCTTTTGGACAAAATCTTCAAATCTAGGTGACTAACATGAGGCATCTTTATTTTGATGTGTAATTGCCTCATTTTTCAAAGGTGGAGAGTAACCATATTCCTGTTCATCAGTGGGAGTAACAGATACTATGGTTGAAAACAAGACTTCACAGCTGGATTTTACACTTCTAATTAAAAAACAATCTTGTTTTAACTATCCGTACCTAAAGGAGTTAGGGAATAAGATGTATTAATATGCCAGCCTGTCTCTGGGATGTGAGGTGATACTCTGCCTCTCTTGCTCAGGGAGAAAGACAACACTTCTCACTAGTTTCTTCTGTTGTCACACTACTTGGATAAGAGACGCTGCAGGTGTTTGCTGGGTTAAATTCCCTCCAGTTCCCTGGTCACATGTTTGTTTGCAGTTGTGGGCACATCCTCCTGCTGTAGGGAACAGAGATGTGCGGGGCTACAAAGCTGCTTAAGGATTTTTGTAAATAAAAATCAAAGACTACATGTATAATGGAGGTCATGTACTTACACAGTACAAAGCTCTTTTATGGTAAGACTTTGGGGATTCATGGGGCCTGCACTGAAGGAGGAGAGGCTGGCTTTTATTGTGGAATTGGTCCAAGTGAAATAAAGCTGTCTGCTGCTGTCTCCAGCTCCTTGGAAAACAGCAGGAGGTGTCCATCCGAGAGGGGAGAAATAAATCCAGAGGTCTTGTTCTTGTTAGTTCTGTAGTGGAGGAATTATCTGCCCATTAGCCCATACCTCAGTTTGAGTTAAGGTGATACTCAAGACTTTTTGCTATACCTCTCATGCAAACTTTCACTTTGTTCACCATTTAAATCAGGGCCTAGATGTTCACTCCTTTAGAAAAGACAAAACACACCTGCAAACAGTCATTTAAAAGAAACCCTCTGCCCTCATCTTTCACCACTTCTTCGATTGCTTTCTTGCCCTGTAAGAAAAGCTTGGGCATTTCTGTTCTCCCTTTGCTCAGCAGCAATATCATGCAGTGTTTCAAATCTAAGGATTTCTCCCAATTATGCCAGAGGCAGAGCAGATTACATCTTTCACAAATTGATGATTACAGCGATGCTGCACAAGTTGGGGCATGCCCGGTACATCATGCTGCTGTAAGCAGGTAGTATCGCTGTGTGGCGGTGATCGAGTCAGAACTGTGCAGCAGAAGGAAATCTAAGACCTCCAGTTCCATAAAATTATTTTTATTGTCAATAATACAGGCCCAAAACATTCCTTTTTCTAGGAAAGAACATTTTGTAGCCTATATCACTCTACAGGTAAAAGCAGAGTACATAAAGCCGACCAAAATGTGAGGGATCAGGCTGCCAGGGCAGTAGATGTTTGAGTGAAGACACTGGGTGTACTCACCGCTCTCTCTTTTCTAGAGGAACTGGACGATAGAGCAGGATGAAATATAGGAGAACTGAGCAACCATCTCAGTTGGTAAATGTCACCCTATGATGTGATGTCGGATGTAGTACGTTCTGGAGATGAGAGTTTTAAGTAGGAATTGTACTTTTCTTCAGCTGAAGACTTAAGGTTTTTTCTTCTCAAACAATTTGTAACTTTCTGTTGGAGATGGAAATCTACTAAAAAATCAAAAATATACATTATGGGTTTGCTGATTTTTAATTCTTACCCCACGGAAAACTCTTTAAAGTCAATGTACATACGTATGCACATATATGCATATACATATAATTTTTTAAGTTGTATGAGGACTCCAAGAACAGAACCTGTTTCAGTCCTTAGTTTCTTTTTGAACCATCTCATTTTCCATGGGATATTTCATTGTTTCTGCCTTCCCTGTTGAAGGACACACTGCTCATATGTTTAAAATTATTGCTGTAGGCATTAAGGCCCAGGTATCCAAAGATACATAGGTCGCTGCAGTGAGCAGAGACACAGCTTTTGCTGAAGATGCCTGGTTTGAAGAAACATGAGGAGGTTCAGAGAGGCAACCGACTGCAGCGTATGCTGCCTTGTGTAAGCATAATAGGCTCTTATCCTTCCTCCAGGCTGGGGCTGTCTCCCAAGAGTCATAACAAGTTGGTGTCTGTTTGTTACTGGTTAAAACCCTGCCTTGGTGAAGCAAAATATAAACTCTATGCTGAGACTTGAGTGCTCACAGGTTGTTTTCCAGTATGGTAGGTATGGACTGATTTAGTGAGTGAGGACCTGGAAGAGCAGATTAGGAGTAATCATGCTGTCTCCTTCCTGCACTGCATGTTTAATAACCTGCAGGTGGCACCTGTGCCAGCATAATACCTACAGATCTTTCTAAAAACATCTCTTCAGTGAATACTCCTCGTGATGGCTACTATAATTTTTCAGGATATACTAAGTCACATGGTAACTTTTGAACATGTCAAGTGGTTCTCTGCAAAGCGAGGAGGCTGGTCTGTCCCTCTGTCACACTCTCCCGAGGCATGAGGCATCGCAGGGCACAAGGCTGTCGCTGGGAGTCACTTCTGGGGTTGCCGCTGCCAGGTACTCCCACTGAGTGCAGGACAAATCATTCCACTTTTCAGGACTTTTCGAGAAAACCAGTGCTTTTTTTCCTGAAGTATGTGATTTATGTTCATGTTTGAGCAGTGAGTTGGCTTACTATGCAGGGAAATCGGTGGCAGTCTTTCCAAAGGCTATTTAGCATATGTCTAAAAACCACAGTGTGTAACTGAGAAACAGAGAGCTCTTCTCACATGGTGTTTGTGCATACAGATTAATATATTCTGGGGTTAAAGTGAACACTTAGTCCAATGAACTTATGTTTGTTTGTTGATTTTATAGACCTTACAATATGCATGGGTTTACATTTGGGAAACAAAAGCAACAATCAACAGCTCTTGGCTTTTGTGTATCAGATCTTTCCTAAATGGAATGCAAATACGCTTTTGTAATATTTAGCTTTGTGTTGACACTATTTATTATATTCTTTCCTAACCATCACTGCTGGTCACATCAATAAAATAAAAGGGTAGGGGCAAAGTAAATGTTTTCTTTTTTTAAACAGTATTGCTGTAACTCATTACCGCAGGTGTTAAAGCTTCGTTTTCTTCCCTGTTTACTGAACAATGAAAATAGCTCACTTCACATATTATTGATTTTGAGCATTTTCATGTTCATATTGATTTGAGCAATTTTCACTTTTCTTTCTGGATTACTGTAGTATTCCTACAGGCAGATTATATAAACTGCAAAGCTCCCATGCACCAGAATAATATTTGATTTGCAGCCATGCAGAGACAACTTGATTAAATCGTTTTTCTTTTCTGCTCCTCAAGAAACATTTTTGTTCTTACTTGGCTCTTACTAAAACTGTATTTACATAGAAAGTCAAGATTTTCTTGGACCTAACACCAGCTGGCAGAGTTCATCTAAGTATGCTGAATTGCGTTTTATGAGTTTTAAAATCTTTTATTATATTCTGGTTCTAAAATGCTCAACAAGAGCACTGGGTTGAGTTGGTCACATTGTAATTTTTATGAATTTTATATAAAGCTGAACTGGAGCTACACAACTGTCTTCAGTAGGAACTGACAGATCTTAAGATTTCACAGAATCACAGAATAGTGGAAGCTGGCAGGGACCTCTGGAGGTCATCTTGCCCAACCTCCTTGCTCAATTAGGGCCGCCTAGAGCTGCCTAGAGTTGCCCAGGACCACATCCAGAGGACTTTTGAATATCTCCAAGGATGGGCAAATTCATCACGATTACTCTTGTCTGCTGAGGTAATATGACCCTGGGCTGCCTGCAGCTCCCACCTTCTGCAGGGGAGCCGTCTCCAGGGCTGTGCTACCTGGGCTCCTCTCCATTGTGGTGCCAGCTGCTTGGGGTTGTGTGCCATTGTGACATGGGTGCAGACAATTTAAGGGTCTGCAGTGGGGCTGTGCCTGGCTCCACAGGCTCAGCAGCACTGTGCCATGCTCTTATACAGCCAGTGTGACCCGTTTTACAGGGTGCTGAAACACGTTGAGCCCTGGCACTGAGCTCTGCTCTACAAAGGTGTGTCCCTGCTGAAGGGAGGTGACATTCAGAGCTGGAGATTTTTTCCTCTACTTGCTGCAGTAGGGACAGTGTGAAAGCACGTGTGTGCCCCAATTATGATCGCATGCAGAAGCCTGCAAAGCCACCCTGGACATTGCAGGATGTCAGTTCTGGGTGCTGCTCTGCCAGGACCACAGCAGTGCTGGGAATGGTTTTGTCTCTAATACAGGTTTGTATAATGCCTTGATGAGCCTTTGGTGCTTGCTAGGTGCTAAATAACTACTGGCAACAGAGTACCGCTTGTGTTCACTGCTGTCAATCCTCTGTTTGTCACCAGCATAAAAGTACACAGACAAAGCAAGGGAAGCAAAATAGATAAGAAGACAGAGAAACAGGCTTTTCTTTGTCTTTGTGCAAGGTTTGTAGGAAAAGTTTTAAAAGGCCTGAATACCTGGCATTTGTCCACCTCAGAGGTGGTCCTTTTGCAGATGAAACTGCTCTCCAGGGTCTAGATACTGGATAGTACTCTGTTGTCAGGAGTGCAATAATTAATCCTTAGGGAGTGGGAGAGGGAGAGGAATGGTCCTTGGAAGGAACTGCGTAACCCGTGTCCAGAGGAGTGGTACCAGCTGCCGATGTGATCGCTTTGAGATTATGGAGCAAAAGTTGGATGTCTCTTGGATTCCTTCAGGTTCTTGAAAGTTTAACTGTGAACACAGGAATGTTTTTGCCAAGGCAAACAAGCAAGTGGATATTTAGGAAAGCAAAACAAAATATAAGCCTTCTGGAGTTTGGAAAAAACTTACGAATGGTTGGAATCAGCAGCAGGTGAGAAGCCTGTGTGTTAGTGGTAGAACCTAAAGACCTGGTAATGCCAAACACTCTCCAAAGAGCAGAAAAGGGAGAGCTATTGCCCCCAGACAGCTTGCAACCATTTATTCAGGGCATAACTCCCTGGCATTAAGAACATGGAGGATTTTGTGTGCAAGATGTGCTACTCACTTGAAAGCAGCACCAGCATCTGGCCTGAAGTATTGAGTATTATACAAATGGAAGAAGTGCAAAAGTAGCAGGGAGGACAAATGCATTAGCTCTGCATTTCTGCTGTGCCAGGGCATGAAGAAAATGAGCCTTCCTGACACCCCCACAACTTTTTCCAATTTTTCACAGAATGCTCCATCAAAACAGAGTCAGCTCCAGGCTATATATCATCTCCAAAGTGACATTGTAGGTACTTCCAGCCAGCTATATGCAGGCATGGAAGACTGGAGCCAAAGTGACCACTCACGTGTGCACTGGAGTTGTTGGTGGAACTGGAGAGGGAGACTTTTCTGCTGGCACCTGAGCCTCACTGCACGTAGGGCTCCCTCCTTGCTGTGCATTTGTGGTACCATTAGCTGATGCTGGGAAACGTTGCCAGGTCAATTGGCCTCTGTACTCCTGTGTATTTATTATTCCCATTGTTTCTGTTCTAATGGCCTTTGCCTTGCTTACACAGTGTGGTAGTTTTAGCTACTTTCTTTCTGGTTTCCAGTGTAACTCTGGCCAACTGTCCTGTGATAATTCAGTTGCATACCCATGGCTTATAAAGGCTATAAACCTACCTTTTCACAGTGCAGGTAAAATTGTGATTAAATCTTTCTGCTTATTAAAATGTACTTATAAAATCCAGATTTTTTTTACATTTTTCTGAGCAGTCTTAATATAATGTTAACAGTTGTGGAGTGTTACTATTCATATCACATATGGCTCTATTTTATATACCAGTTGATCGGAGTGGAAAACAGGCAGCAAGTTATTTCCCCAGCCATGTTGGCCCCATTCTCTCCTGTTGTGCTCTCTTTGGAAACAGGTCAGACTTTCCTGAATTGCTTTATTTTTTTGTGAATTTCTTTACAATCTGGACAGATTTATACAGAACTGTTAGGATTAATTAGGCCATGAATAAAAGGAGAGATCTGAGTTTTTATGGGTTAAGGTATAGAAGACATGGAAAACAAACAGATGGCAGTTCTTCTAATAGCCATGTATTTGATGTTCTGAGCACTGTGTAAGAGAACCAGTACCCTGCATAACTCTCTGTCGGCTCCTTTCCATCACAGTCAATCAGATGCACATGCAAATTAATAAGCCCTTCTTCAAATAAGTCCTTAATGAGGACCTGGTACTGTAATAATTACATCCTAGTTCCTCGAGGGCTTGTTGAAGTAGTTACTGATTTAAGGACATCTTTGGCTTGAAAGTGCGTATGCAAGGGAGTATTTGGAAAGCAGTAAGTAGCTCTAACCTTCTCAGAGGCCATGTTTATTTGGTTGTAATATAAATCATGTAGCACTCTAAGGCCAGACTCTTCCAACAGCTGGGGAAGGTTGTTCCTCGTGAGTATTCTGGTGTAGGCAAGCTAAGTTTAGTGTTTGAAGAGGATACACCTTGGGAGGGTTTGCTATATTTAAGAGTTGGTGTCAACTTCTAAATCAATAGCTTATTTGGTAGCTCATGCACAGATTTCATGAAGTGTGTTCTTGCAGAGACTGGAGACAAGCATTGCCTGCACATGTGTACCTTCACAGTGAAGCCACACCGTGAGAAGCTGTACATAACGCATGTGAAGGTAAAGCTCAGTTACTGGGGAGGAAGGTGAGATTTCAGGCAAATGCTAAGCATGAAGAAATCACAGCTCATCAGAAACTGATTAGCTTCTACTGTGCCGGATATCGTGTTCAATATCTTAATAGTGAAGTTAAATGGCTGATCCTGCAGGTCATCTGCTGTATAATAGAAGGGCAAGTGCTTTAAATTATTTGCTCCTCTGTCATTATTTATCCAAAAAATGGCAGCGCTTTCCCCAGCCTCATTTAACAAAGGCCATTAATGCTCAGGGTGATTTCTTGTACCTACAACTTGCAAGTCTGGCAATGCTGGTTTTGGGGATCTGTGGGGGAAGGCATATTGCTAGCATCCACCAAAAGGTACGGTCTGCAGGTCGATTACATTTGTTGTATTCAAAGACAATCAACTTTCTTTTGGAACGTGGGGACTGTTTTCCATACCTTAAATTAAAAAAGTTCCATCTACGTCAAACTCTTGATTTCCAGGAAAGATGAAGACTGTTCTGCAGGATTATATCAACACTGGATATTTTTTAACCTAAACACTATCTGACTAAATGCAAAAGCCTTAGCAGAAACTGCTGACCTTTCGCATGATTACAGCCTCTGCCCTGCTGAAGAACTGTAAATGAATCATGCTGCAGTGAAATGTAAACAGGATGCTGCCCTTCTATTGCTGTTTTGTTTACCAACATGTGCTCATCTGAACTGCAATGATATTAAATTAGGTGACAACAGCAGTTTGTAGCAACACAGAAATCCAAGGTCAGAGCTGTGGGAGTGGGTATTGCTCCCCTCCTCCACCCCCTTCTTCCAAGCACAGACAGAAGTGGAGGAGTTCTCATCCTCTTCTACCAGGTCTGAATAGTCTTGTTTTGAGACTGGTTAGGGTAAAAGTTAGCAGTGATGTCTGAAGTGCGTGGAGTGCATGATCTGGGGCTCTATTGCTTTTGTTCAGGTTTCACCTGGAACCACAAAACCCAACCAAGTCTCACAGCAACATGAGAGCTGTTGTCTCTCTCTTCTCCTGCCAGGTTTCTTAACCACATAAAAGTGAAGCAGCAAGACGCCAAAGTCCTAAAAGTTCAAAGAACATGCAACAGCGTAGCCAATATAACTGTGCTGGTTTGCTTCACATCCATGCAGGCTTGCTGTGCCTCCACTGTGCTTCCCCTTGCTTCTTTTTTTAATGCTCGGTGGGAGTGAAGCCATGGAAATCCAGCTTTGCCCTCTGTCTTCTGTAGTAGCAATAGGAAAGCAACCTGATGGTTGATTGAAGCAAAGCAAGTAACAGCTGAACTAAAATGCTTCAAGAAGGCCTTGGGCAAATTAATGGAAATAGATTGAACACACAAACTCTGATTCAGGAAAGCCTGTAGGTTCAAAATTTTGGAAGCTGAGGTAATGTCCTGAGGAATTATCACTATGGTACCATTCTTTCTGCACCCATACTTCTGTTCCTGGCTGCTGGGTGAGGCAGAGTACTCAGGTGGACCTAGTCCAAATGTGAAATTGTTCTTATGGGTAGTTTTGGTGAGGTTTGGATTCATAACAAAAACTTCAGTTTTCTGTGCTGAGTTGACTTTATGATATTTTTGGACTCTATCATGCTTGTGATTATCATTACTGGGCTTTAGAAGGGGGCACTGATTTTTATGCTCTGGGAACCCTGCCACTATTTCAAGGTCTGAGGTTCTCAAATAGTTTGCTTGGTATGAAAACCAGAATCAATGCACAGCAAAAATTTTATAGTACAGTGTGAAGGCAAATAAAGAGGAGAGAGACCAGGGAATTCAATGGTTTAAAATTGTTTGGAGATACTTTAGGGAGTGAGGAGAAAAAAGGTGCAAGGTTGTGTTGGTGTTTGTAAAAATTGAATTCTCAAATTTAACTGTAGTAAATCCTGGGAGTCTCTGTGCTTTTTGCTCCCAGTTTACTCCGTTTTGGATAGTCTTGTGTTGTATTTCATCTGTTTTCATAATGGTAGGTGACTGAAAGGAGATTGAAATCTGGTTGCAGGTCCTAACCAACAGGACAACCGAAGACTTCAAAGATTATTAATGATCTTCCTGAATAAAAATAGCTCATGTTAGGTTTGGTTTTTGTTCAATTTTTTAATTTAAATTGGAAAATCCTGGACATAGTGCTTTAGGTTGCTCAAGTTTGTTTCTTGCCCTGCTATTTCCCTCTTTGAAACAAATTTGGCTACAAAGGAAGGTGACTCTAATTTCCAACCAAAGCATAGAATTGAAAGCGATGGCAGGAATGGGACACAGGAGCCTGAAATGAATCTGGAGCACAGTGTTAGGCCAGCATGTGTGAGTGAGTGACACGTGCTGATGAGTCCTTCTCAAGTCCTGCCTGGTCACGTGTGTATTTGCTTAGTTATGGACTTCAGTTTGGTTGTTACACCAGACATACTGAAAGCTATCTGGTCTCTAAAGGTATCACGAGGTGGATATAAACAGCCAGAAATCCTGGCTGTAGAGTTGTCACTTGCTTAGGAGACAGAAAATGTGGGAGCAGGAGCACAGAAATGGATCTTTTCTCCACTAGATTTATTCAAATGAGCAAATCTCCATGGGAAACTTCAGGATATATTTTTTTCTATGTCATCCTTCTTGGGATGGTGGGAGTCAGGGAGCACTATTTATTTTGGTTTTCTTTTTTACGTAGGTGGATTCTAGGAACCACATTGTGTTCTTTGTAAAGTATGATCTATCCTGAGCCTTGTTTACTATCTGCAGAATGACAGGAATGAATCTGAAGAGTTTTCACTCAAATTAGGGCTTTTTTCTATATTAGTATTCAAAATTTGCATGTTCATATGAACACGTATGCTGTAGACTCCTGCTAGGAAGTGATGCTCTTGCCTTTCATGAGAAGGAAAATAATGTTCCAAAAAGGCTTTTTATGTGACTTATAATGTTCAGTTGCAAAGCACACTTGGACCATGAAGAGCTAAAGTCAAATCTCATATACTCATAAAAGGATAATTTTCAAGTTTTGGATTAGAAAAGTTTAATGTCTTGTCATGGGATCTTTCTCAAAGACTGATCAGTGAGTCCTCATTTCTGCAACAGTTGAGCTGGGGAAGGAGAGTTCCACCTTATGCAACTACAAAGATAAAATCAGTTGCAGTTACAAAGTGACCTTGTTGCTGTAATGTTAATTGAGAATTCATAGTGTAATTTTTCCCCAGACAGGTCCTGTTGTGCACATCCAGTGTTAGTTTGTGCCATTGTGATTCCTGTTGTTTTTTGCTCTAGGCCTTTTATACAAGAAAACAGGAAAATGGTACCAAATTAAACAGCGTGTTACAAAGAGTCATAAGGATTTGCAGCCTGATGCTGATAATCATGCACATCACACACACCTTCAGAAACTTACTGTTCATTTAGTTTTGTCTCTTTGTAATTAATTCTCAAAGATGATATTTTGCTCTAAGGCAGCAAACACCTTACCTATTGTTGTATGCCTCTACTTTGTGGTAGCAGTTGTTGTGAAGTTACCTGTGTAAATACTGTCCACGAAAATTCTAGGTTTGTGCTGAACCTTCTGCCTGGGAACTTCTGGTGCTCCGTGATTAAGAATCCTCTTGGATCATCCAGATGACTCTGTTAGGAAGAAAGCCTCTTATCTTTCATCCATTCACTGCCCATCTTTATCTCTGCTAACCTGGGGTTGAGACACAAATTGGAGTGAAGTTTCATGGCACTGGCAGAGCCAATGTATCAGGAATTGCTATCAGGAAAGGGTTTTACTTCTGGGGCACTTGCTTGCTGGCTACGTGGTCCTCCATGCTCCAGTTCCACCTTAATTGACTCAAATGTTCTTGACTCCTCAGTGAGCTAATTCAGCTCACTAAATTGGGGAAAAAAAAACCCAAACCTATTTGATTTTCTTCTGGGAAGAGAGTCGAACTGTGTCTTCTGGTGACTGTGAGCTGGTTGCTTGACCTATCTTGTAAAATGTCTCACTGGCTTTCAGACAATCTGTTTACACGCATTTCCTGCCGCAGGTTTGTGTTTTGTTTTTTTTTTGTTTTGTTTTTTTTTTTTTTTTTAAGAAAAAAGATTGTTGGGGTAGCTCTGCAGCTGAGACTCTTCTAAGTGCTTTCACATTAGCATGACCCATAAGTGCAGCATCTCATAAACCAACAACGTGATCTGAAACTGACTGAGTCAGAATGAAGAACACCAAGTGCATAGAAATAGCGTGTTGCTTGGAAATTGCGTGATTGATGGAAATGAAATGGTCTTTAGTGTGCATCTTATACTGACAAAGCTCATTGCTTGTTTGTTTTCTGCTGTTTTGAGCTAACGGGCTGAAACCCAGACTTTTTAATATTATGCAATGAAGTAGTTAAAAACATTAAACAAAGCAGAGACAGTTTAACTATTTTGTTATACTCTGCTTTTCCTCTAAAGCAGTCAGAGCCCCTTGCAATTTGTGCAAATGGTGATTCAGAAAAGTATATGGTGGGAAGGCAGAGGACAGAAGGACATCACAGGGCCAATTTTTAAATGTAACAATTGTGTTTGTGAAAAAGGAGAAAATGCAAATGAGATTTTGCTGTTAGCCAGTGGAATGGATCAAGACTACTCCTATGTTTGTTAGATTTTATTCGGCCTTTGATTTTCCGTAGCTTCCTCATCAGTTGCCTAGTTCAGTCTATTGTTGTGGGTTGCCAGGGGATGGTTTGACCCATGCTGGCCCTGCTCAAGCCTCCCAGCATCTGTGACTGACCCTAGTGCTGTGCTCAGCGGGACAGGGAGCATGATGGTGGAGGATGTGCAAGAGTCAGTGCTAGCAACAGACTCTTTTCTGGATGCAGAATCTGAGTTCTGCTCTCCTGGAGGCTGGTCTTCCATAAAGGAGAGCATTGACCTGCGAGCCCTAAGGCTTAGTGGTGAAAATGAAGCATTGGAAATGGTGTTTTCTAAAAGGTTACCTTGTTTTGTAAATACTGCTTATGCTCATCTCTTATTTGCCCTGGTTCTGGTGCCTACTGGACTCAGCGCAGGGTATGGATCCTGCTTTAAAGCTTGCACCCTGCTGAGTCTCTGCACTCATGGGTTTTTTTCTTGTAACACACTACTCATGCTGTCTTAGATACATTTTCATCTTAATGTACCATATATGAGTCCTTAAATTCACAACAATAACTTCCGTCACTACTAGATGGCCCTTACTGCACAACTGAACACTGGAAATTGTTTTCAAGCCTAATTCCAGGTGAACAGAATCTTTCTGAGTCTCAGGTTTTTGGTAGATATATAAAGATCTCAGAATTCCTTGGCACACTTTTATTTTGCAGTTGTTGACCTAGTTCATGAAGCAAAGTAGGTCTTTTCCATTTCAGAGATGATGAACTGTTTCATTCAAATGTGCTTCTAATATCCTCCTCAGATGGAAAAAAAGGTGTGGGAATGAGCAACTTCTGTGGGTGCTTAGCATTGTCTATGTATTTATCAGCACACAACTATGCAGCTCTTTAATTAAATCAGATAACAACTAATAGCCCAGAGTAGTTATTTTTCTTATCTATCACCCCCAAGGACACCTTTTAATGAACATAACAGCAAGTTTTGAAGCTGCTGGAGCAGTCTTTTCTCCTAGCTAGTGCCAGGTCGTCAGCTGTGCTGTGGTGCATGTGCTGCTGGATTCCCAGGCAAGGGCGGCTGACAGCGCTTTAGCCCTTGCCAGATTGCAGAGATTTCTCCTAATCCTTGTGTGCTGCCATCATGTTTTGGCAGGTGCCTGTAAGCCTCTCCTTGAGCAACTTGTGATACAGACAGGCTGCAAGTCTGCTTGTGTCCTGCTGTGCCAGGTGTTGCTCTGCTTCTCCAGGTTTGTTTCTCCATCCCAGCCTCCATCTCTGCAGACTGCCAGGGATGCCCTCTGGCTCTGGGACCTTTTGGTACCTGGCAGAAAGAGACCCTTGGAGCCATTTCAGGCATTGCTGCAGCTTGAGCAGCATCAGCTGTGGGAAACTGATGGCCTCCAATGTGAGCTGCAGCTCTTATTCACCTCGGTTAATATGTGCTACTTCTTGGATGCTTCTGTCATTAATTGTTATACCACAAACCACCTAACCCTTGTGACAGGATGTTAGGGGACTTGGTAGCAAATGTACAAATTTCTTTATGTGTTTCCCCCCACTTTTCTGCTTGTCATTTGAAAGAAATATTATACCCATGTGGGAGGACAGTAATGCTCTCTCACCTGTGCCATTCATCAGGAGAGGTTGATCTCTTACCCTTCAGCAAAACCAGTAAATTCAGAATATGCTGGCATTGGTGGACAGCAGTGCAAGAGGCCTCTCTGGTCCTGGCTGGTGCATGTCCCCTCCCTTCAGTAATTCCCCTTTCCACAACAGCAGTATGATTTCCAGTTGCTGAACCTGTAGGCAAGTTTTGAAATTTGGAGTCTTTGACCTGCGCAGGGGAATTGCTTTAAATAATGCGTTTCTGGAGTCTGTACCACCAATAACCTCTGCCTATGATGCTTATTTGCTTTATAGGCTCACCTTAAAAGAGAATGAAATCTTTATCTCGCTGGGGTAAAATATAAGTTAGTTTATATTCCTAAAATCCATGAACTAATAATAAATAGAGGTGCTGACATCACTTGCCATGGGTTCTTGGTTACCTGAGCTTGCCCTTGCAATGGCACAATGAGAGCCTCATCCATAGATGAGGACAGTCAGTCAAGCCTTGACCTGTGTTGATGAGGCCTGGCATTTGCCTAAAATGTGGGAAGGAACAGGAGATACTAAAAGAGTGGGAAGAGGCACAATAAGCAGGTGTGGGAAGAGAGTTAAAAGATGGGAAAATGCCCTCTAAAAAGGGGGGGGTCATGTTCGTGTTGTAGAAAGCTTGTCTCTGCCTTCAGCAGCAAAAAAACCCCAAACAAACCATCATTTATTGAGGCTGTTTAATGCTTTAAGTCTATAAGACCTTTTAGTTTCTTATTACTTTGACAGACTTTAACAGCATGGGCTGAAATTAGTATGTCAGGAGTCTGTCTCAAGCTGATTCATGTATGTACGTATTTTTGAAGGGGGTCGGTGGAGCATGGAGAAGGTTTTGCCCACAGCTGCCTGTGAGTTGCAGCCAGGGAATGTCAGATGGGAAGAGGCACGAGTGGCTGGGGACAGCAAACACAGAGAGTGATGGTTAGCCTGGGCTTGGAAATAAAAATACCCTTGTGATGAGCAGAAAGAAGTGAAGCAGTGGCTATAAAATGGTGCTAAAGGAAAATATGTAATTGGGGCAAGAACATGTTGAGTGTGGTGGAGAAGAAGGTGTCACAGCTGGGTAAGGTCAGGCAGAAGGGTCTGGGATACTCCTGAGGAATCTTGGAAGGGGTAGTGTTGGTGAGGAACACCACGGTGAAGCTCAGCGGGAGCGTAGCAATGTTGTCTGAGTGCAGTTTGAACAGTGTGTGATAAATAAGACATGAGGGTATGTCCTCCATGAGGAGAATCAGAAATGCTGACGGAGCAAAAACATTTGTAGGGAAAGGGCTGGTTTAATAGCACCATCCAATCTGATAGTTCTGGGTAAAAAATTAAAAATTAGCCAGAATTGCCCATTATTTTGTCTTTTCATTTAGTGCAAAACAGTTTTTCATCCTAAAGATTTAGTTTGTATGAAAGAATTCATAAAATGTAAAGGGCAAAATCAGAACAAAATGTTCTGAAAATATTAAAAGAAAACAATTACTAAGGCACTAGTAATTTTCAGAATGTCAGCTTTTTACCTCAAATCAAGCTGAGAAGAAATTTCAAAGCATCAGACTTGTCTTGGCTAGGAAAAACATTCATGTCCCACCTACATTGCAAATGCAGCTCTAATTCTGGTGTTCTCCACCTTGCACATACTGACTTTCCAGCCTTAATAATAGTTTTCTCCCACAGTTTGAGCGTGAGCTGAAAGCGCACTGCTCAGGCAGAGGTCTGGGGACTGTAATTCTGGCTGTGCTGAATTGCAGGGAGCTTCTTGCAGGTTTTGCTCTGTTTTCCTCTGTGCATTGCCATGCTTGGCTGCCCTGAGCTTTTTACAGTGAAGGTCTACTTATCCCTTTTGTTAGTGGAAGAGAGAAACAGAATGGAAACATGGAGTAGAGGTGCAAAACACTGTGGGAGCCTCTCGTCCAGGGCAGATGGTAGATAAAAAAGACTTGGCCCTGATGCTTGGCTAACGAGCTCCTCCTGGAAGGGGCAGAGGGACCCATGAGACTCCTCGCAGCCTGAGCTGAATGGGCTGGAGACTGTATTCAGGGGTATCTGAGCACTTTGTTGTTGCCATCGTTGCTTTACTGTAATAATTGGTAGCAAAAGCAGTTTTGACTGAGCAGAAGCCAATAACTGTATCCAGCCCAACATTTAACTTGTATTGGGTATTTTCATGAAATACCTTCCCAGGCCACCAAACTATTCCCCTTCATTAACAAAGTCTAAAGCAATAGGCCTGTGGCTTCTTTTATAAGTCTATGTTTATGTTTGTTCACCTGAAAGGACCTAGTTTTGACACATTGAATTAGTCGTGAGAACCCAGAATAAAGGCTTGCAGGTCTGAAGGATACATTAGCTCTTTAGATGCTAACTATTTGCTCTCAGAAACTTTTTGTGGTTGAGACTGGTTCAGGTAATACTTTAGTGTATATACTTTCATCTGCTGGGCTGTAGTCCCAGGAAGACCTGACCAGGCACACAATTTCGAAATCTTTATATATAATGATTGATTTCTGCTTAACTGCGATGCATTCTTTACTTGCTTGAGGTTTCACATGTCTTAGGCCAGTGCTGTACAGCTGCTTGTATATAATATGCATAGAAGTCACTGCACCTTGCTGATATGTAGTCATTCCTGTAATTGTGCACAGCAGCTGCTTAACCTCAGAGAGCAACACTAAATTTCAAATTAGCAGGTGAAAGAAAGAAAAGTGATAAAACTTCAGGAACAGTTCGGAGGCAGGATATGACAAATTTGTATCTTGTGTCATTCTAATGCCTCCTGGGAAGTAATTTTTAGTTAAGAAAGGGATTTTGTTTGTTTTGTAGGTGTTCTATTAAACAGAGCATATCTAGGCTGAAGCTGCTGAGATGCAGTAAACCCAAACCATAAACAATCAACTTTTATGGAGTCGCTTTTCAAGCTAGGACAACATCTCTGGGGAAAATCTGTTGAAATTCATATTTACCCAATCCTTCTGGCTGTGCCGGCATGTCTTGTGGTAACTTTCATTGGTGATTGTTGTGAAATGTTTATTCTTTCTCTCCTTCTTTCCACACATTCCTTCCTAACTCCCATTCCCCCACCCTGACCTCACAACAAAGAGTTTAAGCAGTCTCCACCACAAGCACTCTGGAACAAAAAGAAAGGGCATATTTTTCTTTGTGAGGAGACAAGGTTGGTGATGATCCTTGGCTCTGATTTTGCAAGCACAGATGAATGTAGTTGGTTTCCTGGGCTTTTTGTATGTATGAAGAGCTACTCATGTGAGTAAAAACAAATGCATACCTCGGTTTACAAAATTGAGGTTATGCTATCAGAATTGTGGATGTTTGTTTGCTTTCAACAGGTAATTAAAAATGATGAAAAACTGCTTTTAATGTGCCATTAGGCAAAAAGTCATTAGAATTGGTAATCTATAAAAAGCATTTGGGTCACAGATAATTTCCAGACCAAAATTAATTCTGCGGCATTTTAATGACTGTGTCCCCTGTGCTTGTTCTGGCAATTCCACTAATTCTATTAGAGCATTCTTGTTTCCTTGTCTTGCTACTGTTTCTGAAAAAGACTTCCAGGGTGATCACAGGTGATGCCAATGTGGACAGAGCTCTACCAACACGTTCTGTAGGTCGTTGAGGTAACAGATGGCAAATGTATTTAATTTCCAATAATGGAATAATAAGCATGAGAACAAATAACTCCTACTCAATAGCCTTGCATTTAACAGATACTCTGTCATTCTGTTATGTTAAAGATTTCTCTTCCAGGAGGGCTGAGGGAGACACGGTAAGATGAAAAGCTCTTGTTTCACTGGACTACTGCAGAGGAGGGAAAACACAGAGTGTTTCCAGACAGCATATAATAAGAATTGAATGCACTGGACTGTAAATCAGAGAAGATACCATCATAGCATATGGCTCAGATGAGAGCTTAGCTATGGCAGTTTCTTACAGATTGCTGCATTGCTTCCTTATCAGCCTGTAACACAGCAGGATGGACAGTTGCACAGAGACTGCTGAATAATATCACTCGCATATATGTCTTGCCCACAAGAAAAAAGAGAACATACAGCTGCCCTGCTATCTTTACCCTGTTAAGCATTCCTGTTACAGAGGGAAGCACCCTTCCTGTTTGGTGTTTTTTTGTTGTTGTTGGGTTGGGTTTTTTTTAATTAAAAAAATGTCTAAGTGATGAAGTGGGTGACAGTCAATGAGAAGCGACTAAGGTTTTCCTGCCCTGACCAGTGTTCATGCTAAAGTAGGTGCTGCACTGGTATAAAATGTTGAGCCACAAGTTTCTTATGCAATGAACTGGATAAGGGTGTGCAGGAGGATCTTTTCTACGTGTTTGTTGTGCCTTAGGAAAAAATGACAGCATGCAGCAGTTAAAAAGTGAAGTGAGTCTCAGTTTGAAGGACCAGCACATTTGTAAGTTGTATATATCTGGAGCTGTATTTTTGGATAAGGCCCAGAACTCGTGGGAGTGGGTAGTTTTCATGTTTGCATGAGGTATGTAAAAGTGGTTCATTAGAGGGCTTTCATGCTTTTTTGAGTGCAGACAAAAGGATAAACTGTGCTACAAAGGTGCATTTATGTCTTTAGTTTTGTCTGTTAGTAACTGCAGTGGTTTTCTTTCTGTGATTCCATGTGTTGTGGTGTATGGAGTGACATCCCAACACACTGAAAAGACAGAAATCATTGTGGGGATGGGATAGGAAGCTGTCCTAAAGATCTGGTGCTCTACAGGCAGAGGCAACTTTCCCAGTGCTCCCAGTCCCACTTCAGCTAAATCATGTGGGCTTCAGCCAGCACATGAACACCCTGAGGACAGTACAACAACTGACAAGTGTTGTGCTCTGTAAACAAAAATGTAATTCAGTCATTAGGAAAATGGAAATGTTTAAGACATTTCAATACCGGCCTTGAAAGAGACATTTTCTTGCCAGATGTATAATCTGGTAGATGCCAAATAACCTGAAGAAGGATGGGCATGCCTAGAAATTTATCATCTCTTCCCCAACTCTAGTGTTTGATTTAATAGACATTATCTCTCCCTGCAGACCTTCGTTGGCCAAATTACTCCTTTTATGATTGATGCTACAATGCCCTTCCTGGACAGCCATACCCCACTGCCTTTTCCGAGTTGACTGCCAGATGCTGTGCCTCTGTCCCTGTGGAGTGTCATGCTTTTGTAGACCTCTATAATTTTCTTCCTTAGTTGTTTCTTTTTCTGACTGAGGAATCTGAAACAATAACCATTAAAGCTTTTGTTTCTTAGTGGAAACAATCCACACCTTTGAGCATCTTTGTTGTCCTTTCTCTGAACCCTTCCAAATTCTATTATGTCCTGCAGAAGATAAGAGTAGTGGAACTGCACCCAGTATTCAATTTGTGGATAAACCCTGGACAGGGACATAATGATGTTTTTGGTTTTATTCTCTGTTCCTCTTCCAATAATTCTTAATATTCAGTTTGCTGTTTTGACTGCTACCGAGCACTAAGCTGATGTATTTATGGAACTATTTACCATAACCTCAGAATTTTGCTCTTGAGTGGTAGTGGTCAGCTTGGAAACCACCATCTGACATCTGAAATGAGGATTTTCTTTTTTTCCTTTGAGGCTGACTTTATGTTTATCTGCCCTGAATTTCATCTGTGTGTTATTATCCAGTCATTCAGTCTCATGAGGTCCTCCTGAAATTGTTGAAGATTACCCTTTTCAACTACCCTGAATAAATAAGCATCAGCAAACTTTGTCACCACATTGCTGTTTGCAGATCACTCTGAATTTGTGGAACACCACAAGTCCCAGCGCAGACCCTTGAAGAACACTGTCTGTCACCTCCCTCCATGGCATAAGCCGTTTGTCTCCAATATTATGGCTGGGCTGCTGAGTTTCCTTAGAAGTCCTTGGCGGATGTCCTTGCCGAAAGGGTTAGAAATGCAGAGAGATTACCTTTTGACCATACATCCTCCTCCACGTGCTTGGTGATCTGTCCAGAGAACTCAGAGGTTTACAGAGGAGGACTTGTTTTTGCAAAACTGTGCTGAGACTTTCCAATTCTACCTCTCTCTTCTTATGCTCAGTTAATGTACCCCCATCCTCCTTGATTCCAGTTGCTTGGCTGGGAGCCCTCCTTGGGATATTTTCCTGCCTCACAAAAGAGCAAGACATCCTATCACTGTGAGGTCAAGGAAACACTGAGCTGAAGGGGTCAATTTTTGTGTGGGAGACTCAGTCCATTGGTTAATCAGGCTCTGAGACCCCCTGTTTCTTGAAGTATATTCTGCTGTTTTTCCTTTTCCTTCTCCTCAGGTTTGTATTGATAGATTTAACCAGTGGACTCCTATATCCTTTACCCCAAGGTCATTAATGAGAATATAAAATAACATGGATGCCCTAAGACAAATGTGAGGGGACTGTCCCTCCAGAGAGACAGTTCTCCTCACAGCACAGCTTACTGTCAGCTCTCCTGTAGCTGTTTGCACCCCTTCTTAACAATTCTTGCAATAATCTCTTCTCTGATTGACCAAGTAATCTTCCACAAGATGTCAGCTGGTGTTTATAAGAGTTTGTTTCCTTTGCTTGCTTTTTAAGAAGATTGCTTTTCTTCCTAAGGAAAAATAATATGTTGGCCTGGCTTTGTCTTTGATATTCCTGTGTTCTCTAGTTTCTCTTTCACTCTGTCTTTCATTAGGCTGCCTTCCCTAATTTGCTCTAAAACCTTAAATGTCATTGAGGTTTGGCTAACATAGGCCATTTTGCCTAGTTCATTTTATGTCCCTATTCTTTGAATATGGATGTTAATTTCCTATTATCCACTCATCTTGTGTCTCCACTAATTAGAGAAGTTTATAGAAACTATTTCCACCAAAGCTGAGATTTCATAGAGGAAAGCCTTAGAAGTTTTGAGATGGAGTTTGTCTGCTTGCTTTAATCAAGAATGCACAAGAACTTTCAGTTCTGCTTTCACTTTATTTGAGGTAATTTTAATTTTCATACCCTTACTCCCATCTTCCCATTGCCCCCTGTATTAGCATTTTCCTTAATCAATATTTTACTTCTGATTTCAATTAGTTTTATGTCCTATCTATCCACCCTTGTGGTATTAGAGCTGTTCTGACTTATGTATGTGAATATAGCGAATTGTTTAATTTCCATTACAAAGTCACACTCATCTTCTCATAAGTTTTCATGTCATCACCATGCTTCTTTACTCCTAAAGCATTGCTTCCTCTTCAGTCTTTTTTTCTTTCTTGGTAGCTTATTTGACTAACTGTGAAATTATTGATACATAACTCATTATTTTATATATGCAAGTGCATGTTTGGGTGGATGCTGACTCCTGCCCAGCAAGCTACTTTACTATGTGTTAACTTCGAACAGTAACAGATTCACAGAGTTTAGTATTTGGTCATGCCTCAGGCAAGTTTGTTGAAGTTCAGCCTTGAGTAATACACTTACTCAGCCTTTGGAGTATGCAAATATTTCCCTTCAGTGTAACTCTATGAGTCGCTCTGGCAGATGGTGAAATTACACAGAAAATGCACAGTTTTCAACTTCCCCCTAAAAGGACTTAGACTTTATCATGGAATCATTTAGGTTGGAAAAGACCTCTAAGACCATCAAGACCAACTGTTAACCCAGCACTGCCAAGTCTACCACTAAACCATGTTCCTAAACACCACACCAACACATCTTTTAATTACCTCCAGGTATAATGACCACACCACTTCCCTGGGCAGCCTGGTCCAATGCCTGACAACCCTTTTAGTAAAGAAATTTTTCCTTATATCTAATCTAAACCTTCCCTGATGCAATCTGAGGCCTCTCATCCCATTGCTAGTTACTTGAGAGAAGAGACCAACACCCACCTCGCTACAACCTCCGTTCAGGTAGTTGTAGAGAGCGAGAAGGTCTCCCCTCAGCCTCCTCTTCTCCAGGCTAAACTGCCCCAGTTCCCTCAGCTGTTCCCCATCAGACTTGTTCTCCAGACTCTTCACCAGCTTCGTTGCCTTTCTCTGGACACCACAGTCCAGGACCTCAATGTCCTCCTTGAGGTGAGGGGCCCAAAACTGAACACAGTATTCGAGGTGTGGCCTCACCAGTGCCGAGTACAGGGGCACGATCACTCCCCTACTCCCACTGCCCACACTATTCCTGATACAAGCCAGGATGCTGTTGGCCTTCTTGGTCACCTGGGCACACTGCTGGCTCATGTTCAGCCGGCTGTCAGCCAGCACCCCCAGGTCCTTCTCTGCCGGGCAGCTTTCCAGTCACTCTTTCCCAAGCCTGTAGCGTTGCATGGGGTTGTTGTGACCAAAGTGCAGGACCTGGCACTTGGCCTTGTTAAAACTCATACAGTTGGCCTCAGCCCATCGATCCAACCTGTCCAGATCCCTCTACAGACCCTTGAGCAGATCGACACTCCTGCCTAATTTGGTGTTGCCTGCAAACTTACCGAGGGTGCACTCGATCCCCTTGTCCAGATCATTGACAGAGATATTAAGCAGAACTGGCCCCAACACTGAGCCCTGGGGAACACTTGTGACCTTCACAGGATGTGAGCTAAAAATTTCTTGTGTTTTCATCAGGGTGTGATCAAACTTGCAGGAAACTCTGTGTGCTCTGGATCGATAAGTGTTACTTGGTGTGGCAGTAGCAGAAAACAGCTTATCACTGAAGCTGCCTGGTGTTTCTGCTGTGTGTTAACAAATGGAGAGAACATAAGGTTGCTATGGGAGTTCTCCTTCTGCTGCTTGGATAAAACATAAGCAGGCCTGGGAACTCAGCATGCTGCCTGCTCTGAGTGCAGGTGGTCAGGTGAAGCTTTCATTTTGAGCAGCACTATCTTTTCCATGGTGATACAAGTCAGGGAAGGTCACAACCCTTCCTTGCAGTGGTAGACAAGCAAGGCACTGTTGTCAATGCCTGCTGCAGAAAGACCTTGTCACAGCGCTAGGCAGGTGTCATAACATTACGTGGTTGTCTCTGAGATAAGAACTGCCAGGGACTTGGATAAGATTGCTATATTTCCTTTTATTCAAGGCTAAAGTTATATAATTGTTTTTTTCCACAGAATGTAAGATCTACTTAGCTATGTATGGTGCTTTGTTTCAGTAAGAAAGTAAATTGAGCTTTATGCCCATGTAGCAGCATGGGGAGGGGGGAGTGTGACACATACCTACCCTGGCATGCACAACCTCCACCTGTCTTGAGTGGTACCTGGATCCTTTACCTGCAAAGGTAAATCTCCCATTGACGTTGGCAGTGTCCAGGCTTCACCCCCAAGGGCCACATTTGCAAACCCTCTCGGGGATTGTGTACCCTTTCTACCCACCTTCTTCACCCTTTTTAATATTTTTTTTGTTATTTGCTTATTTTAATTTTGTTCTAAATAATTTCTGGAAATCTAGAAATGATAGCATAACATCCGTTTGCTGTATGTGTTTGTGTGTATAAATAAATTTCTAGTCCTGACATTCTAGGAAGTGTTTTTATGGCATACTGGTCCAGATGGGATCATTTTAAGCACAGTATAAAATACATTTCCTTCTAGATCTAGCACATATGTTGCATTTATTACTATTACAATAGTGAGTCATTAAGACAGTCCAAGAATTTGGGTTAATTGCTTTCCACCTCTAATTTGAAAAAAAAAGGACTTTTATTTTTCTTATAGATTATACAAATCAACCACACAACATCAAACAAGATATTGATTTGGCATCTTTTACCTCAGAATAATTTAAGGTACAAAGCAAAAATATTTGACATAAGCAGTACCTTATCGGGTACAATGTTTAGACTCAGGCATAAAAAGAGCAAGTAGAGAGCAGAACACAGTGAAAAATGTCTGACAACTGGTATTAATGTAATAGATTCAGGGGATTATAATAAATTAAGCCAGCCAGAGAAAAACTTTTCAAACTGCTGCTTCAGTGGGGATGTTCAGTTCTGCTCAGTGTAATCTGACTGAGTGACACACTAATAATTTTTAAACAAAAAGGTCTAATCCCTTCTGCTGCTTTTGCTTAATAGTGCAGGCCTCTGTGCTCTCATAACACCAAGCTTAGGAGCAGGACCCATTCTCCTCTGTCCATGATTTACAGATTACAACCAGACCCCCAAAATTAAAGTTCACAAGTATCCCTGCTAGAGAAATGACAACCTCATCTCATGATATTTCTCAGGTAATTAATGCTTTGCTAATAGTTCCCAGCTTCTCTTTGGGCCACCAACTCTCTTACCCCATCATCCATTCTCCAGGGAATGCCATTTGACCTCAGCCATTACTGCTTAAATATTCATGGGTTGACTGATTTTCTGTTTTATTTATATATATATTGCACTGACACAAAAGCTATGTAGAAAGGAGATATTAAGAGGTATTAGGGTTACAATGTTAAATAACTGTAACTTAAGGAATGCCAAAATGACGGTGTTTTGAGTAGCCTTATTTAGCATATGCATTACAACATCAACTCTAATGACACATCCTGCTTCCGGCCTAGGCCCTCTGCCTGCTCCAGGACTGAGAGCCGAGCTGCTCTGAAGCCTCACTGAAGGTGAAGAGCAGATGAGGCTCCTTTTTCTAGGAACAGCCTTGTTCATGTTGCTTTTGGAGATGCCTAACAAGCAAGCCAGGGAAGAGTCCTGGCAAAGCAGGGCAGAGTTCTCATCCCAGTCAGGTCTCCTGCCTGTCATCTGGTGCAACTCTTACCTCTCCTACTGCCTGGTCCAAACCCTGCTTCTTCCAGACCATACGAAGATCAGAAAGGTGGTCCACTGGTGACTCCAGTGTGTGGTGCTTAACACCTGCCCCCACCTGCCCCTGTACGCTTGAGAGCCCAACTCATCAGCCAGCCCAAGCAATGCCCAGTTGTTGAAGACTGCAGAGAGGCTCAGCTGCTCCTGGGGCACCAGCTACAGCTCTGAGCAGCTGAAGTATATGCAGCAAGCCCCTGGTGTGTAAATTGCCCTAGTCTGGGCGGGTTTTTATGGGAATTGGAAAGACATTTTAAAAGACTAAGGTTGATCCTCCCTTCCTTGTCCCTGTCTCATATTTGACTGATCCTAGATGTGTTCTAAGAAGGATTCACAGATTTCAAGTGTTTTCTTCTTTCCTGACTTCCCTCTCCAATAAATGTAACTGGTTTTGCTGAAAAATTCCAGAAAGATTGTCTGAAGCAGACATCCAGTATGGAGGACTTCAGCCAGAGCAGTCTATCTGGAAAAGCTGGAAAGGGGAGCGTAAGGATTTTGTCGCATAAGCATGTATGGTTTTCTAGAGGATCGTTAATAAGGTCATTAAGCACACGGTGTGCTAGTAGTCATCTATGGTATCTTCTGAGAAGACAAATGGCAGCTGATAGAATATTGGCATTGCTCTATAAACAGTGGTGATGCATTCTTTCCATTCACATAAGGTTTTTTCTAACACCTCATTAATTTATTAAAACCAGATAGCAAATCTTGAATAAAATAATGGCAGTGATCCCAGAATAATTAACCACAGATGGCGAAGTCTGTTTAGTTTAAAAACACACACACAAAACAGGGTACCATTTATTGTGACTGTTGCTGTCATCTATGAATGTGCATGTTGACTTATTAATGATTTTGGGGCACAATGAATGGTTATATCTTCCTGCTATTATTAGTACTTGTTTTCAGCAGCTGTTGAAAGTTGTTGTTTTGTGATACCAAATAAATTATTTTAGAAACAGGAAACATTAACTGTGAATCATCTGGTTTGGGATACATTAAGTTCTCATTTAAAGATGATGTCTGAATAATCACTTTCTCGTTTTGAACTTTCAAAAGCAGAACTTAATTTTTAAACCACTGATGGCCGATGTTGATGTTTTGTGTTTTTCCCCTTTACAGAATCAATAGAGTTTCTCTACAAAAGGAAAGGATTCTGTCACTCTGAAGTTTTTCAAGATTTGAACTTCCCCTAAATCATTAGTACTCCTCCAGTCTCTGCAACATGTGGAAATATGCTGAGAAAGATTGTGATGGGGAGGTGAGTACGTTTTTCGAAGTATCCTTACAATCCTGTTACTTTAAAGTAAATTTGATAGAGCAGTTATAAAAATCCAATGCATACTTTCATAGGCTGGATGTTACCCTTTGTTAAGTGTAGGATAACTCTCAGGCTTTCCTTCTCATCTGAGCTTGTTCTCCAACAGATGAAGCCATCAGGTGCCTTTCCGTTGCTGCAGGAGTGGCATGGGGTCCAAAGCCTCTGAAAGGCATTCTGTGCAGATATTAGGGCTGGGAGATCTTTATATAGCATGTGTCCTGTGCACAACATGCCTGAATGTATTGACAAAGCGTAAACCAATGCCTGGTAAGCTCTAAGTAATCCAGAAGGACTTGTACATCCTGCAATTCTGGAGGAACCAAGTGGCAAGGGAATTGCAGAGATGAAGGCACAACAAGCCAGAATCAAGTGAAAGTTAGGATTTTACCCTATGCAGATCATCTTAGGTTCTCTTTGTTGCCAGTAAACAAAGCCAATTCTGTAAGTGAATTAGTTCCTCTTAAGACACATAGACTGAACCAGCCTTTGGAGGTCCATATCCCTTTTCACTAAGTGTGGAGAAAAACTAGGTAACCCTGCTAGACTGGACGCCAATGTAGATAAAATGAATGTCACCCAACACAGAGTTGCTCCACAGCTCTCACCTGTGCAGGCTGATTACTATGTGTTGTTGGGTTCAACTTGAAGGGCAAATGATTCTGCTCTGTTTATGTACCTTTGAAAAACACACTGATTTGAGCAGGCAGAGTACCTGTTATCTTGTGCTTTCTGTAGAGTAGATGAGTACCTTCCATGTACAGTGATCTCTATATACTACATTTCTGTATGCTGAGATGTATATGAGCTATAATGTAGAGAGTGCTCCACAGCTATGATTATCCATCTCTTCAGTAGACTACAGCAAAGAGCAAAAGACATCTCAGTTTGATTGATGATAGTAAAGACTGTACTAATTTTCTTCTTTATGCTTTTGCTCAACAAGTTACATAGTTTTTGGATAAATTGATTTCATAAACAATTTTGAACCAGGGAACTTTCATCTGTTTTCTGTTTCAAGAAATCAGAATGATAGCTGATGGATTTCAACTGACTACCAGGAAATTTTATTCATAATCTACCCTAAATATTTTAGGAACCAAATGGGCTAGATGTCTTTCATAATTCTCAGTGTAATAAATATCACATCTTTCCAAAGCAGGCGAACTGTACATGTTCACTTAAGTCCTATAGTATCATCTGTGGGAAGCAAAGGGTCAAGAAGGTTTGTGACAGATTTTGAGATAATTTAATCTGCAAAAAATGGAAGTAGTCTGCTTTGAACAAAAGCTCTTATAGGTTCAAATATTTTTCAACATTTGCTCCCTCTCAAGCTACTTCTACATGGTAGTTTTGATTAAAGTCTCAATGTATAGACTGTGTGTGAAGCAAATATGCAGTTTTCTTAGTCAGCAGTAATGGGGAAGCCCTGGCTGTGCCCAGGCTTTAATGTGCCAGCTG
>WEKW01010202.1:0-20555 GCA_013389905.1 Sula dactylatra | reverse complement strand
CAGAGCAAGAGAGATCACACTGTAATTGCCCCGTTTTTTAAGCATCTATCACCAATATTGCTCAAAATGCATGACTAAGCAAAATGGATTTTTACTTTGACCTAGCGTTCACACCAACGTTTGGTACAGTTCAGTGCTATGCCGCACAACTAGCTCAGGACTTGGAAACAACTTTTTAGCTCTTCCTTCTCTGCTATGCTGATTCTGGTTTGCTTTTAATTCTTAGCATAATTTGATGAAAACCAGCCCTTTGTTGTCCTGGCTTTCTATAACACACAAGCTTTGAAGTCACTTCTAAAGTGCAAATTAGCCTTTCACATTGCTTTTGAACTTTTAGTATGATGTCAGAATTTTCTAGTTGTGTGTAAAGCTTATTTTGGAAGTGCTGAGCTGGGGTCAGGAGGAGTTGCAAATGCTTAGTACCATGGAAAACCTGCACATTTCGTAGACAGTAAATAAGGATTAATGATGTAGGCAAGCAACAAAATTATGGGATTCTCACTGCATGCATATTGATGCTATTTAAATAGGTATGTAAAAAAAGTACCCAACCCACTTTAAAGAATTTATCAGAAATTACACTGAGAAATAAGGTGACTTGCCCAAGGCCATAAAGGAAGTCTGTAGCAATATCAGGAATATATCCTAAGTCATCTGACAGCTGGACACTTCCTTAGAGATGGGAGTATCCCTCCTTTCCCATGTGCCGCATAGGAGAACTCATCTCACAGTTTGGATGAGTAGAGCCTCAAAAAATACCTGAGAAACTGTAAGATGTTAGGAATCCACACTTACTTTTTCCCTTCTCCTGCTGACATGGTCCTTCTTAAATCCACAAGCTAGTAGATGCAGATAGTTTATACTTTGTACACATGAATCTCCTCTCTTCTTCCAAAGAATACGTCTCTTCTTCCAAAGAATGCCATAAGCACAAAGATTGCTGGGGTTTTTTAGATAAGTTTTAAAAGTTTTGAGTTTGTGCTTTTAATATCGAAGCCCTGATCTTCCCTTGGGGTTAACACTTCTCATCTGTCTCTCAGAAATCAAAGGACAGCTACTTGGTAGAGGAATGCAAAGTTTTGCTCCAAGAATGATGGACAAGTCTGCATGTGTGTGCATGCATGCATGTGTGTGTGTTGAGAGTCCTTATGCCATGTAGCCAAGGGCCTGCTCTTGGAGGTGCAGAGCTTTGCAGTCTCTGAAGCCCATAATTTGGTGGTCTGTAAGTCTGTCCTAATGAGCAGCTTGTCACAGTTAGGAGTGGCCCCTTGGTAGGTTTCTGTTGATGTGCTAAATCCCGTTGAGGGGAGACCCTTTTGTGTGGGAAAGGCTTACTACAACCAGTAAAGTGTGCAAGACTCTGCTTAGACTGAGTGGTCTGGTGTTTTTGCAATGGCCTTATGTACTGCTTCCTTGAAATTATAGCTAGTGATGAGCAATTTTGGTTAATGATGTGCTGCAATCTCTCCTTTTAGAGAGTAGCATTTTCTTCCAAAATGGTTCAAGCCTATAACCTCCCTTTGTCACACTAGTGATACTGCTCAGAACTTAAGGGGGTGCAATGGCATTGCTAAAAAAAATTTAGGTAGAGGTGGAGGGCCCAAACTTCTAGGAATACCAGAAAATTGTGGGCTGTACATGCAATTTTGTAATTCTGTTTGGATGAATTGCTTCCATTCAGAGATTTTTAGTTGATGGATTTTTATCAAATTAATCAAGGCTGAATTTGGATTTCTTCTTTTGGGGATAAGCAGGGGATTCATGAATTAAACATCCTTCTTTCATATGTAAGGGACCCTCTAACAAATAAAGAGGCACTAGAAACAATGAAGGTGTTTCCAGGATTTAAGTTATGATGAGTCTGTAGGGAAGTGATGGCTGCTGGGTAATGCTTTATGACTGCTTTTGTGTAATGATAAGAAGGTCTTCTCACACACTTCATAGGAAATGTTTGTAAACTGTCCTGTTATACTTTACAAAGTAGACCTGAAGGTGGATCTAAACAATATTTTTTGCTTCTACTGCTGAATTATTAATATTTAAATTTTGAAGTGTATATGCTTGTTTGCCTTTTGTTGGAAAATTTTAAAGATTGATCAGATTTATTTCAAATAATAAAAAATTAAAAATAAGATTTGGTCTATATTACCCCCGTATGTTAGGGAAGCTTCAGTTAGACTTTTTTTTTTTTTTTTTTCACAAAGGCTACGTGTGATGCTTTATTTCTGGAAAAAATCTTAGAAGTATTGGGAGGAAACCCTGCCTTTCTTTTTTTTTTACCAGAGTCATAAAGGCATTAATATCTGATCTGGCTTATAGTTTGTCTTTTCTAAAAGATAGGAGCAGAGGTAAAGATAAGAGTAGAGTTCTAAAAATTGAACCAGAAACATGAGTTTTGTTAAAAAAAAGTTATTAGGAGATGGCTAAGCTTCATTTTTACCTGAGCCACAAAAATCTAGGGCTAGGTGAAGTCTGAATTTCTCATTTTGTTTTTCTCATCCCTATAATGAAGAAACATGAATGATGGCAGTCAGTAAAAATCTTTGATGAAAGCATTTGTCTTCAGAAAACTCAGTGAAGGGTAATTGGATCTGGGTTGTTAGCGTAGCACTTTGCGTCAAGCATTCCACTTCTGAGCCAACCCTAAAACATGTGAAGAAGAACCCAGAAGAGGTCCTTCCTTCTAGCCTGGAGGCAATGGGCAGAAGGGTTTGACTGAAGAAGGTCATGGTGGCAGCATTAAGGATTTGGTTCAATGTGCAAAGTGGGGCTGTGGGACATTTGTGTGTGCACAGAGAAGGTGTGGAGGGCAGGAGTGTGAATGAGAAGTTGCTGGAGGGGACCTTGGGAGTGAGGGTGAGAAGATGAGCAAGATAAAAGAGGCAAGATGGTGAGGAGAATCAGAAATTGAAAGACCTGGCTGGGGAGACAGCAGAGGGTTGGGACCACTGTAATGGCACTTACGGAACACAGCTGTCTGGCTGCAGCACGCAGAGTTCAAGGGTGAGTTGGCTGCTGGGGGCGGGTGTGTCTACCTTGGAGGCTTTTGACAGTGAAGGTTATAACGATGAAAAGCCTTGTAGAGAGAGATGAGGCCTTCCCTGCTTGCCACCAAGGACATCTGCAGAGGGGTCTGTCTCAATCTGTTTATCTGGTAGGTGTCTGAGACAAGCAGAGTGAAGGTACCAGTGATAAAACCTACAGTCTGGTCATGACCATGAAGCAGTCAAGATTTTGGAATCAAGGTCTAGGACAGGGCTGTGTGTGCTTCCACTTGGAATGTGAAAGTAAATATTTATAAATTAATTTCCATTAGGACAAAGAGTCAGTAAGCTAAATGCTTTGGATGTCAAGCTTGCAAACAACCTGTTCACTTGCAGTTAGTTATTGCCATGTGATTCTTCCTAATATAATATGTTTTCTGGGGAAAAAATTGCATCATCTCCACTCTGCAGTAGTATAAACTTAGGAGGTAACAGAGAAAAAACAGAGGTGCTGAGTTGCTCACAGCTCTGTTCTTGTAATAAAGAGGTTGTATTATTATTTACAAAACAACTGATTCATTCAGAGATGTTCGTCATTTGGAATATGATGCACCCTATGTTCAGTGATTCAGTTTCTATCATTTCCATTGTGCTGCCTCAGATGTCATATTTGGTTCATTAAAATCTTGTATTCTGCTTCCACTCCATCAGATGTTTTTTTTTTGCTTGTCTACATAAAATATTCAAAGTAGTATTTTGGAGGCAGCTGTAAGCCAAATTGCTGACAGCAAGAATAAGACTTGACATCCCGTAAGCCACCATCCCCAGGATTTTCAGCCAGGGTGAATGATCTGACTTTTGTGTGGTTGAAAACTTTACTGATCCAGCTGCTGCTGGAGTCAGCAGGAGGCTTTTCCAAAGAGGATTGCAGAGGGCCCTCTGCCCTCCTTAGATATTGGTCTTCATAATGGAGGATTTTACCCCTCAAACCAGAAAAGAGCAGAGCACTTTGATTTGGATTGAGCAAAACCATAGTGAGAAGGGCTGCTGATTTCAAGGCCGTTCTGTTTGATCCACCTTTTGCCCAGAACTACCAATCTGTAAAGTAGCTTTCATTTAAAATAGCCGCTCTTCATAGCAGGAACTTGGCTGTCGTGCCTGTGCGGTTGTGCAAGGGCTGTGTTGCATTGGGACAAAAGCGGTCAGGCATCCCAGGTCTCTAGCAACCAGGAGAGAACATCTGCTGCCTTTCCCCTCCCTTCCCACTGCCAGGCATTCAACCTGAAGTGAGCAGAGAACTAGTTTTCTAATAAAATATATCAGCCACTTGGTATTTAGGGCAACAAAAACATTAAAAAAACCCCTAAAATATTAAAGTAAGATTTTCAATCAATAACTATTAATTGCAGTTCATTTTTAAAAGGTTCATTGCAGATGCTCAGTTTGCTGCATTTTGCAAAAGCAGGGGGTGTTATATCTTCTTGCTGACCAGAAGACTTAAAGCATAAAATGTTGCTGTTTTATTAAATGTGCCACTGTCAAACTTACGGCCAATATCTTTCTGCTCTTTTAGTTAGTCATCCCTAACTTTAATGACGATATTTAAATGTCAGTACTGTTTATTTTGCTGGAAAATTCTGGCTGTTTTTCCTCTTCGGTTGGACTCATAGGTATTACAGGCAGAAACACATTGCCTGCACATTTTTTTCCCTGTTGCCCAAGGCAACTGCGGGAGGAGATAATGTCCCATCAGCATTAACTTTTATGCGGTGACATTCTGCTCCCAGCTGATGTGGGAGAGTTTACATTAGTGAACATATGGATGTACAAGTAGGTAAGAGTGCTGGGTCAAAGCCAGGCATCAAATGGGATTGGAAAGATTTTTTGCATGGGGTTCGGATGTTATACATTCTGTTTTGACTCTTGACCAATCAAAAGCAATCCCCTAAGGGGCTTCAGAAAATCCCCTGCGGCCTGCCTGCAGGCACCTGTTCAAGTGGCTTAAGAGCGTATTGTCCTCAGCTGTCTTCCCTGCCCCACTGTGAGATGTTATTGCAGGGGCTGTGGCATGGGACATGTACACTGTGCTCCAGCCAGCAGTCAGAGTGAAGCTGTAGCCTGGGGTGGGAGTAGTCTGGATCTGCCTGATAGCATCTCTCTCCCTGTCCCTGCTGCAAGAGTAGGAAACTCAGGAGGGGGGCTGCAGACATCTTATGGGTGGCTGGTATCTAAAAGGGTATGTGAGGAAATATGGCACACTGCATGCCCTGAAGGACCTGAGCAGTAAGCAGTAGGCTAGGAATTGGCCTGTGCAATGTTATATTGTGCCAGCAGCTGTGAATCAGCAAATCCAAGAGTGAAGGTTGTTCTGTGCCATCTACGTGGCTCTCCAGGGAATTGTGTCCCAACAGACCACACAGCGGTTAAGGAAAACATTTGCTAAAATACTGTTTTCTTAAGTGTGGTTATACAGAATGTCGTATTTTCAAAACTGTTCTTTGTTTAATAGCGGTTTTGAGCACAACAATTTGGCATACAGCTTTGAAGCTAGGAACAACGTCACATGAAATATTAGGCTCTGACTTCAATTCAGCAGTCCTTGCTCTGCCGCCCACTACTCTCAGAGCTCTGAAGCTGTTTCATTATAATCCCTTCCTACAGCAGCTCCATTCAGCTGTTTGAAGTCTGGGACTAAATTCTGCTGTATAAACTTTTTAGCCTAAGGGCAGGCTTTTCCTTCTTCAAAAGGAAGAATAAGGGTAGTAGCATTTTAATGGGCCATGATTGTTCCTTGTGCAATCTGATGACAGTGGGATTGTATTAAGCTTGTCTCTGGCACAAANAAAAAAAAAAAAAGAGTGACCCTGAATTTGGACTGATCCTAGGAGGTGTTATTTAGTGCTTAAATGCAAGTTTAACCGCCAGGGAGTTGGGCTGGTTTGGGGTATAATTGTGGAGGAGTGGAAAGAGCCACCAGCATACTTATTGTGAATTAGAGTGGAAGCAAACTAGATAAATACATTTGTAGGGGCATGTAGTCTATATAGGAGGGAGTGTTGAAGCTTAGAGACTTCAGAGGAGGAGATGATGACACTGGGAGCTGTAATTTCCCTTTGTCTCTCTGTGCAGGACATAACTCATTAGCAATTTGTTCCTTTTACAGTGTACCCTCTTCAGTATATTACTACTCCTTGGGACATAAGGGTGGTGGTGGTGGTGTCCTGTCTTTGCTTGCTCCCACACAAAGAGCTGGAGGCAACAGGTCTGTGCAACTTGCTCCCTTTTCCCCGTATATCTGCCCTAGGTTAACCTTGGCTGGAGAAAGTATAGAGGGCTTGTTGTTTTATGGTGTTGCTGCATAGGCTGGACCCAAACAGGTTAGAGGACTGGTGGCCCCTCTTGGTGTTGTCCCATAGCTCATGCCTGTCCTTCTGGAGACCCAAGCATGTGGCTCCCTCTGCAAGATTGTGCCTCATGTGTGCACCGCAGGCAGGGCCTTTAGACTTGCTGCTAAAGCCTGGCTCAAAACCCACTTGTGACTCACTCAACGCATCCATTAGCAGGCATGCTAAATAACTGGTTACACCATGAACTCAGGGTGCACCCATAGTGTATCTTAAGGATCTTAAGCTCCCTGCAAGATGAGAGTTGCTGTCTTCAATGGAGCTGAAATGAAAGTGCACAGTGTAGACTGCTTTTGCTCTGGTTTAATTTTACTGAGCCTTCTCCTGCCCCCCAAACATTAGGCCCATCTCTGTGAAAACAAATATGCAGAATGTTAATAAAAATGTATTTTCTCTGGACAGCTTGGCAGGAATTCCTAGAGTGTTTTTGATCTTTGTTTTTTTCCTATAATCTAAGACAAAATTGTCATCCTAAGAAAAGAAAAAAAAACCCTTAAGGGAATACAAGTCTCCTAGAATACATGGGGAACCCAGTTCCTTTATTAAGACTTAATTATTTGGCTTGTACAAGCAATAATTTTATTCAGTGTCTCCAGATCTCAGGCCCCTGAGTGTGGGGGCCTTTGGGAGATGGTGTGTGCCCGCAGCTGCGTCCCTTTGGTTTGCATCATTTCAGCTGGCCACTGGCACAGGATCCTGACCACCAGCTGGACTCACCACAGAGCCTGTGCCAGGGTGTGGTACTATTCCACTTCCCACCCTTCTGAGCAGATGGTACAGATTTCTCATGTTTTATTTTCTTTTCACTCACTCAAACTCATGGTTAGTCAGAAACTAAAGGTATTATTATTTCATGATGCTGATTTTCATACAAAAATATTAGATCTAAGGAGCTAAAACTGGAAGGAAGGTAAAAAGGTCACCTAGTTTCTTAATCTGTTCTTGCTTCCTTTTGAAGTTGTTAGGAATTTTGTCACTGTGTCACAGTAGGAATAGGAACAGTATCTTTTATGATCAAATAAGACTGGCTTTCATATAATTAATGTCTGAGATCTGAAAATATTGTACAAATAGTGAGTATGCATATATGCCAAAGCTGTGTAAATGCACATATACTGCGTGTAAGGAAACCCCACATGTACTGCTTGCAAGGAAAGCATGTATTACACTTACCATTTCCCCTTTTTGTCTAATGGATGTAACTTTAGTTAAAATTATCTGGGATAATGGGATTCACATCTTCCCACCTCTTTGGTGGCTTTGTGTTTTCTGCAGAGCAGTATAGTCCTATCAGTAAGAGATGCAATGTTTCCCCTCCAACTGCCAGCATAAATCTGGAACACCTCTCCTATGAGGAAAAGCTGAGAGTTGGGGTTGTTCAGCCTGGAGAAGAGAAGGCTCTGGGGAGACCTTATTGTGGCCTTTCAGTACTTAAAGGAGTCTTATAAGAAAGATGGGGACAGACCTATTAATAGGGCCTGTTGTGGTAGTTCAAGGGGTAATGGTTTTAAACTAAACGGGTAGATTTAGACTAGATATAAAGAATAAATTTTTTATGATGAGGGTGGAGAAACACTGGCACAGCCTGCCCAGAGGGGTGATAGATGCCCCATCCCTGGAAACATTCAAGGTTGATGGGGTTCTGAGCATCCTGATCTAGCTGAAGGTGTTCCTGCTCATTGCAGGGGGGTTGGACTAGATGGCCTTTAAAAGTCCCTTCCAACCCAAACTACTCTATGAATCTGTGATTGTGTGATAAATCTATAGGGCACACTTGAACTCTAAAACTTGCATAAAACGTGTCAAGTGTAAGGAAGTTACAACCTGTTTAACCCTGATGCAGCTGTGGTGGTGCATCTCTGTGACAGCAGGGAGCAGTCAGACTGGCTCTTGGTCTTCAGTGACATTATGGTATCCACACCAGGGCTTGTGCACCTGTAATTGTGTGGGTAAAACCTCATGCTTGCAGTGATATTTTTAGACCACTTCAATTTTTTACTGTAGACTAAGGTACATGTGACATGGAGTATTAAAGACCAGTCCCTCTGATGGGGTGAATCTGAGTAACTCAGCTTTCAGAGGGCAATTCTGTACAGCTGTAGCTGCCTCCTCACGAGGGGAGGATGTGTAACATAAAAAGAAAATATGTGGAAATCAACTGGCTTACAATTACTTACAATTAAAAAACCCAAACACCTAGCCATTTACATTTTTCTTACATTTCTTACAGTATCTAATCCATATGTATTGAACAATACAAAAGGTGGTTGCTGAGGGATGGTAGTTCCTCCATGGTAAGAAGGGGATAAACCCATTTTCTATCCTTAGGTCTCCAGAAAATACCTACAGTTTCCTCTTTTGTCTTCTGTTGGCTAAGAGTCAGACTATTAATCTGTCAAACAAAATAGAAAGGAAATGTAATACTAGAATCAGCTTTAACATGAGGTAGTAAATACAGACCACCCCAAATATATAACACCCCCAGACTTTGGGAAAGATGGTAGTCAGATTCAGATATCACAGCTTAGACTTATTTTTGCTTACTACTGTCCTCAACTCACACATGATAGAATTCTGCATATTTGTTTCCTGTATTTCTGTTTTCAGTTCTTCCTATTATCAAGCCCTTTTAAATTTTAATTTTATTACAATGTGTCATAGCAGTACCATTCACGTGATGACAGATTTTTTTTAAATCACTTAATTATTTTTTTTCTGATCAAAGAGCCACCACAGGAAATCCGATAAACTATCAGAGACTCCTTCCCCTGGAGCCAGTAGCACATTTATATTTTTCATATTCATATTTGCTGTCATCAGCCACAATTCTGTTTCAGATCAAGGGAAAGGGAGCCCTTTTTTATGTGGGAGGGTAGGATTGAACCCAGCAAACTTAAAACGGGTACCATTTGTCTTGCTTTAAATCATCCTGGTTTTAAAAATCCTTTAAAGCTTTTAATTTTCTGTATGACCAGAAAACATCCAGTTCATCTCCATGTTCAAAGTGAAGAACTTTGGAAGAAGCAAATTATCATGTGTTGTTAATTCTCTATAAACAGCACATTTCCAGCAGTCAGCTGGCTTGAATTAAGGCGTTATTAAGCTTTCATGTCTAGAAAATATTATGTGCACTACTTTGAAAGTGTAGAATAAACCCAGCAGTTTTTTATTTTTCTTGAATATAAATGCCTTTCCTGTATGCCTATATGTGATTATTTTTTTAGATGCAAAGTGATTAAAAAAGGGGAAAGGCTGGGGGAGCCTGCTCAGCATACCAGGCTTTACTTACCCTTCCCTACACTGTGCCAGGCACTTGAAGCAGCCTCTGGGGCAAGTATTTGCACGTCTTGGTGTGTGCATTAGCAGAGCACCAGCAGTCTGAAGCCTTTTGCAGCAGAGTGATTGCTGTGCTGGGATTTACAAGCTCCCAGCTCTGGCTTCAAAGGAACATCATTATTTTGGGGAATAAGTTCTCATAGCAGTGGGACTTCACTCTGGTGACTGTTTTGGGTAAGGGTGTTTTACAGATGTAGGATTGAAACTGAACCAAAGCCCTGACTATTTTTCTTTAGCTTAGTAAGGCTAAAAATGCCCCAAGAATCATGCACTGCCCTCTAATGCCAAATGTTGAAATAATTCCAAGATATGAATGTTAAAGAATGAGGTCTGTACTGTTTGTTAGATGTACATTTGCTAGACAAATGCAGATGCACAAGGAGTTGTTGTTACACTGCACTGCTTGGGGAGGGGTCTAATTCTTCACTGCTGCCCTCGAGCAAGCAGTATGGGATTATCTGTGTCAAAATGAGATGTGCAGCTACAGCTCACAAAAAATTGGAGCTGTCTTTGGTGTGTTGGCACAGGCCATAAAACATTGCTGGTGCTCAGGACCTGCTCTTCTGGGTTAATGGTGTCACAGAGGCAAAGCTATAGCTGTGTCAGGCATCTCTGCTATGCCAGTATTTTGTTCTGTTATCATTAATGCAACGACATCCATTACTGCCTTCAGGGAAAATGGAGAAGGGAAAAAGAGTGTGCTGTCACAGCAAATGCACTCTGTGGTTACTAATCTGGCTCCAAGGAGGATTGCAGTGCTTCTACTGAGTTTCCTTGCCCCAGTTTTGGGACCAAGTGGTGGTGGAGCTCCGCAGCCAGGACCTGTGACTTGCTTCTCCTCAAGCACTTGGACCTCTGCATGGCAGCGTGCCCTGAGCTCTGTGGTGGCAGTAGAGCCTTGCCTGGCTTTTCCACATATCTCCGTTCTACCTGAGACCCCCATCACTGGTTCTTTATAGGCATGTGAAACAAAAATATGGATGTGCCCCCATGACGTGTTCCTCTGAAAAATTGCTGTGGCCCCTAGTGCCTGAACAGAAAAACAGCTAACACAAATGCAGTGTGGTATTTTACTTTTCTGGCTATCTTAAAACCCTGGAAAGATTCTGGGAGCTTTATAGTAAGTGACAGCAAATTCTATAAACAGCTCCCATAGAAAGCCTCATTTCAAGCCCTGAAGTACACAGGCTAAGTTTCCCCCCAGGAACCACATAGTGTTTCACAGAGAATTACACTGAAAAACCCCAGAAGCTGGGTTCAACCTTGCTGAAATTAATCCTAGTTGTTTTCACGCTGACTTTAGCTTAACCTCTATCATGATATCCTGTTATGAGAGAGTCAAGAGATTTAAAAAGAAAGAAAGACAAATAGGAAAACTGGCATTTTTTTCTGAATTCACAGTGATCTGATGTCTAAGTACTCCATATTGTTCAATACCTAGGCAGATGGGGAGAAGAATGCATAATGGGAGGGAAAAACATGATTGAGCACTATGTATATGCTGAGGTGAAAAGAGCAGCAAGCAGCATCCTCTGTATCTCTGAACTGTTTCACCACATACTGTGTTTCACAGAATGCTTCTAAATTAAAGCAGCATAAAGAAGAGCTTGTGCCCCCTTGCTCTGAAGACTTGGGGGAACACTTCTTGGGGAAATAAGGGTCAATTCCCAACTCAGCTGACATCAGTGAGCTCAAGAAAGCTGCCCTGCTTTGGTTAGCTTGTTTACTTTTACCTCTATTTTGGGAGAAAACCCTGTTTTATAAACTTTTAGACTGCAATTGAATGAAATTTGATTTCAGCTCATCTTTTATTCCAAACCATCTACTCCATCTCCACTTACTTATCTTTCAATGTCTTTAATGTAGAAGATAGCTGAGCAACAAACGTGGTCTTACAGCTCTTGGTAGCAGTTGCACTAGAGGGTTTGAAGTGACCATTGTCGTAACCTCATGCCACATCTAGCAAAGGCCTGTTTTGTTTGTACTTTTAGCCACTGCACCATGGCAGAAGTCTTTTTATTATTTTTTTTTTTTTAACCTGATGTGCTTTTGACTGGTCTGGCAAAAGCTTAACAGCCTTTGAGAAGCAAACCCAGATTTTCTTTTTGCAGTGCCTGATGTCTGTCTGCTCAGCTAGAGTGGTGGCTTTTGCTATTGCTTTCACACTGGAAGAAGTCAATGCTGGTTGATTTTTTAATTATTTATGGTAAAAAGAATTTGTTGGCTTCCCCTCTCTTCCTCTGTGCTGCACTGATTCTCACTGATTGTTTATTCCTACAAGTGGATTTCTTGGTTAAGTTTCAGCTGCCTTTAACGCCTCCTGATCACAAAGGCCAGTTTTGTATTAGTGATGAGTCTTGTTCATGGTGACTCTGTTTAGTGGTGGTTAAACAATTTTTTGTTGTTTTGCTACTTGAGGCTCAAGTCATAGGTTTGAGAGAAATTTCAAAACTGCTGTGCCTTGGTAATTGTTAAACTGTTAAGAAAAAAAAGTGGAGTAGTGTGGCATGAATAAGCACACAGGATGATGGTGAAACATTCCAGAGTGCTCATCTACGCTCTACCACTGAGGTTTCTCTGTAGGTAACAGCAACTTGTTTCAGTTTCTTTGCTTTCTTTGCCAACAGTAAACCAAGAATTTGACCAGCAAAACTTATTCTACCAACTCTTCTCAATACCTGGAAGTCACTGAAGCCACTCGAGAACACTTAGTATATACTTGAACTACAGAATTAGGTCTTTATTGACCTCACCATTTTCAACTGGCTGTGCCAGACTTTTGGCTTCCTAACACTACTCCAAATAAAAATTGTTAGCAATGATTTTTTGACAATAATGTCATCAGGACTTAATGTGTTGAGTGAGAAGGCTTTATTGATATGTAATTGCTTTTTGGAGGAAATCTGCACTTATTCATTATTCAAGGTCTATTTATGTCAGCTTGCAATTTTCTGGAAACATACCCATATCTCTTAAAACAACAGTATTTGTTTTCATTGTTTCCTAAGGGGACTTGTAGGTTCCTTTGCTCCCATTCAGCCACGCTTAATGCTGCTACCTCTGTAGTGCCCCAGGCCTTCATCAAGGTGTGTCACTTCTCTTCATTAACTGCTGCTGGGAGCTTCATTCACTCATAGGACACTAACATATTAATTCATGTCACAATTATTTTTCCTCAGGAGCTTGCTAGTTGCTGAAAGATAGCTGCAGTGATTACATTTCCTAACTCAGTTACTTGTCTTCCTGTTGGTTATAGAAATGCATTTTTATTAGGCCCCCTATATAGCAATACTCAAGACTACTGCTATTCTTGAAACAGCCCTGGTTTATAACCTGTCATGTTATTATCGCTCATGAGCTAATAGGGTCAGCAATGAGTCCTTCCTTCAGCTCTAAGTGTGTATTTAAGGCATTTCCTGAGGGTAGGAGATAATGACAGTCCATAGCAAGTTAATTTGATTCTTATATGGGCCATTAATTGCGCTTTAAAGTGATGCAGCCATGAACATTGTTTGGGTCCCTTGTGTTGTTACTCCCCCACGCACCAGTGACTGACTAATCGCCATTCATTATGACCACCAAAATTAGGACGCACTAACTATGCTTCAGTAATGAGAAAGGTTTTCCTTTGCTGATTTTAGGTGGTGGATGATGCCCAAACCCATGTAATGAAAGTACTTGAAGAGAAACCAGTTCTTCCGTTTCCCAAATCTGAATGATTTAATGGCTAAACTTGAAGGCTGGGGAATGAAATTAATTCAGTTTCTTTTTGGAGCAGAACATGCGCAATACATGATATTACTGAGTATGGCTGCAAACCTAAAGAGGGAGATTGTTAAGAGCTGATTTTTTTTCCTCTTTCTGTCCATGCTGTTACCACCTAAGTAGTGAAAGATGTCATGCAGCTGTCCCTGGAAATTAAAAATGTGGTAGAGCTCCAAGGCCTGTACAAGCTTTCAGGAGTAGTTTCTCCAGTACCGGGTGACATGTCAGATTGCCCAGTCCTTCACAGGCAGCACTACATAGCAAAATAATCAACTTAATCTCATTAGAATCAGTGCCATGTAAGTCTGTATGATTGTACTGTGCTGATGTCTGTGCTCACTGATTATCAGAGTGGAGCACACAAAGCAAGTACAGATAAGATGCTGCTTCTATGTGCTGCTGCCATATTGTTGCTGCAGAACTTTGTAACCTGCATCTTCTGAAGGCAGGGGTCCTAATTAATTTAAACTGTACTCAGTTGCCCTGATCATTTTTTATTGTTGACAGCCTTGGCTATTTGAAAGCTTTGGGCTTCGCTGTTCTTTTAGAAACATTTGTAGCAGTTGTTTTGCTACTCTGTTGCTCACAGTTTTTAATGAACCGGTGGAGCAGATACTCGGGAGGCAGAAGTCAGTATAGTTTTTACTAAAGTAGTGAAGCTCTAGTCACATATGCTAGCTGAGTGTCTGGCTTCTTTTTAACATTAAACTGGATGAAAAACCATCTGGGGTATCTCAAGCATGCACTTGATTCAGTTTCTTTTTGAGTAAACTCTTTGAGTTACACCCCTTTTTAGGCACAAACTTCACTCCCAAATTATGTTGGCATTAGTATAGTCCTTACTGGCTGAGTTTAGGCAAATCCAGATTTTTCCCCATTAGCCTTTTTTTTTATCAGGCTGGCAAGTTCTTCTCTCCAGTGGCCAACTGCTCCTGCTGTAACAGTGACAGTCGTGTTCTATACTGTAAAGGACTGAAAAAAAATTATAGCTGTGTTGTAAGCCTATTGGTAGGGGTCATCAAAACACAAAGGTATTGGACTGTGCAAAGGAAAGTGGAGAAGCTAATAGTGTTGTTGAGGTCTCTCTCAACTGTACTTTCCTCCTAGAGCAGGGGGAATGTATAGAGGTAAAGGGGTTGTTGATGACTCTTGCAGGATGCTACACACCTATGTGGTCCTGGCTGTCCTCAGCCCCTGGTGGTGCAGTGGGAGTGCTTAGAAGGAGGAAAGGGGAGATGGGAGCCATGGTGGCTTGAAAAAGGCAGAGGGATCCCAGCAGGGAGCACGAAGAAACTGTTTTTGTAGCTGGCTGTTTTGGGCTTCTCATTGTCTTTATCCTAGCAGCTGTGCATACTGTCAGAAGCTAGCACCAACAGGCTAATAGCCTCAGTAAGTCCAGTGTTTTCCATTCATGTCTCATCCTTTTTCACTACATCTCCACATACAGTAACCTGGACTTGAAATATTACAAGACTTTCCAAACTTGACTGGAGGCGGCCCTGAGAAGCTTGATCTGACTCTGAAGATGGTCGTGCTTCGAGCAGGGCATGGAAATTACAATGTCCGGAGCTCCCCTCCAACCTACACTGCTCCATTTCAATGGGACGCGAAAGACTTCACAGCCATGAAGTAGCAGCATGTTTCCTTCCACTCTGCAGAGCTTCACTAAAATGCAGAGAATATTGGTCTGTTAGATACTCAGCTGACTTGTGAAGCTCTGAAAAATGGTAACTACTCTGCCTCCTCTGTGTAGTCAGGATCCCTGCAAAGCCTACTTTCCCTTTCATTTTGATGTTGCGGTCCTAAAGCACATATGGGGTCTGTGTACAACTGTAGCATTGGGTCTCGATGGCACTGGACTCGAGTGCCGTGGGTCTGGGCAGGGTGGCTGCTGAAACATGGTGCTGTCTCCAGATGGCAGAGCAGCCACGAGGTTGGGAGTATGGCAGGAGCTGTGCAGTACACACGATGCTTCTCTCAGAGACTGGCAGCTTGTCTGAGCTGCCAAACAGGACCCATCTGCTAGTCTGTTTTTCCTTGCCAGGTCACATATATGACTATTATGTCCCTGACTGTTGTACTGATGCACTTCTACATGGATCTGGTTAGTTTCCGCGTCTCAGGAAACCTGACTTAAAAAATAATTGCTCTCAGTCTGGAGTCTTACAATACAAAATACTTTTGAATTTCCATGAAACTGCTGAAAAGCTACCTCACAACTTAGAAATCACAGTGTCTTACTATAATAAGGCTGAAATGCCTTACGTTATCCTTTTTTAGAATGCTAAACTTCAGTGGACTACAAATTGTGGGGTTTTTACCATCTACTCAGTGCTAGCATCTTGATGAAATAAGATTTTTAAAAGCAGATAACTTTAGCTGAAATGTGCTGGGACAGCAGTGGTAATAATCTGTAAAGCACAAGAAAATAATACCCGGAGAACGTGTTTAGTGGTAGACAAGGACAATGGATTTCATCCTATCAGCCACCTATAATCTCCTAAACCCCAGGGACCACCTTGCATTTCAGGCACCTCAGCTGAACAAACAGAGAGAAAGTTGCATATTATATTTATAATGTTTTTACTTTCCCCTTTCTTAACATTTTCTTAAATTTCAAAAAAATAACATTCTCCCACAATGAAAAAGTGTCCCAGATCTGCCAATTTTAACTTTATGATACAAGTTTAGGTAAAAGGATTTCACAGATGTTATAACATCACAGCCATCATAGCTTCCTGGTAGTTCACTTGCTTCTGCTTTTTTCAGAGCAAATTTGTTAATTCCTTAATTTTCCCAATAATTGCCAGATTTAATTTTGAGAGAGTGTAAAAGACACATTCTGCATCTTCATGTACCAAAGCAAGGATTTGTCATTCATACCCTTCTGCCTACCTCATATATGAAATACCTGCTCTGGACCTATAGGATATCTACCTTTACACTATAATTTTTCCTTTAGTTTCTACTAAGCAAGTTCATTTGCATGGTACTGCATGTTATCTCAGCTGTTTGAAATAGTATCTTGTTGAAACTTGTCATACAATTTGCCAGCTTGGAATCACATTAAAAAAATAAAATAAAAAGGAAAGTATTGCTTTGATTCCTTTGGCCAAACTTGATATACTGCCTGAGGGTGGATTAACATTCTCACATTCAAATCTGAGATCCACCCCCCAAAACTCCAAAGAGCTTTGTGGCCTTTTGGTATTCTGAAAGACAGTTCTGATATGGAATGAGCAATGTGATATTTGAATGGCACAATCTCTTCCTATGTAGTGGTAACCAGTGCCTAGCAAAAGCAGAGCTTTGTTTTACTGATTGTTTTGCAGAAAAATCCAGCATTTCAGATTAGTCCAAATTACCTCTGAACTTCTTGGGGCTACAAAATTAGCCTAGACAATCTTGCAAGAATAAATTGCCCTTAATGTTTCCAGTAATTTCTGGTTAGGCTTGAATGACTCCGTTAAGTGGTTTTCCCTGAGCACTGTCTTGAAACTGCCAAATCAAAGGCATATGAAAATGAGTAATAATTTATTACAATAACAAAACTGGGTAACTGCTGACTGTGTCTGACAGTGTTGTGCATCCGCAAAGAGTCCTTGTCTCAGGAGGTAGCTTAGGTTGTTGGAGGACATGTCTTCTGACTGGAGAAGAGATGCAAGCGGTGCTATCATCTGTCAGAAGGTGGCCAACCCACCTCCTACAGCAGCTGGTGGTAACTCACCGACTCAGCCGGTGGTGACACAGCATAACAGCTTTCTCATAGTGATATTGACATTATTTTGATATATCTGAATTTTGTATCTCTTCCTGTGTGAAGGTTTTGACAAATTGATTTATATTGACTTCTGTGAAAAGACAGTAGGTTTCTACTTACCTACCAGGTTTTAGTGGGACTGCCTGTGACAGAAAACACATACATTCATGGTCTGTACAGCGCTTTGAAAGAATATAGAAATGGGCAGATTTTGATCCTGCTTGCAAAGTGGAAATAACAGAACTGGCGATGTGCAGCTGGCTTATTTGAGGACTGGTGCCTGAACCCATATTGACAGTACAGTGATGAATCAAATGATCTTTGGTGGTCAGCAAGTTTAATGCCATCAGTGGTCCCTTGCTACAGCTCTGAGGTGCACTTGCTTGGGTTTCAGAGGAAACTGCGTGTGTCCTGTCACAGACATCACCCCGAGGACTGCTGGTTGGCATCGCTAGTGTAATCCACATTTTTCTCTTCTGCAAATGAGAGTCAAATTTGGCCTCTAGGTTTAGACTTATTGAGGCTGCCAAGCCAACCCTTCAAGTATGTGTGAAAACACAGATTGCAAAGATTTTTCAAGGGCACTGGGGAGTTGTCGCCGTAAGTCCTCTGAGAGTTTTTCCAGATGAAGGAAATTTTGCATCTTGGCTTTTGCAAAGTGTTGTTCCTACTGTGTGGTCACACTTTGTCCTGATCTCAGAACCCAAATCTCTCCAGGCCCTTGGTGAGGTGGTAGTAGGGACCATAATGATCAAAATTCATGCTGTGTTTGAGCTTTCTTGTGCTTGGCAGCTCCTTCCAGACCTCATTATTTAATCACTTTTTGTGGACATCTCTGGAGTTGTTTGCAGCCAGTTTTATTTTTGGATGAAGGCAAGATTTTCTTTTTAGAAGTATCTTTAATGAAATAAATGATGGAAAGGAACTGAAAAGCTGTAATTCAGTCAAGACATTCACTTATGGCACAGCCTGTGATAGCATCTTGATGGAATTAAGGTTTTTCTGTTCAGTCCAGGAGCAGGTATATTTATGTCAAGCAAAAAATAATAATTCTTTTTTTTTTAGTAATGACAAGAGGATTTACATACTTCTTCAAATAAATGTAATGTAGAAAATAATTTGTTTCTAAATACAGATGAAAAATAGCATACTCTTAATTCAGACATGAAATACATAGTTTCATTATATATAGTCTTTTAGTTTTGTGTTAGTGGTTTTGGCAGTACATCTGAAAATTAAATGTTATGGGGAAAATTAAAATCAGAGATCCTTTAAAACTTTTTTTATAATGGCAGGATACAAACAGTTATTGTGATTGGAGAAATGAAGTTGCTATATCGGAGATGATCTGGCTGGAAACATCTGACCCATCTTTGGTAAGAAGAGTAGGAGTAAAGCTCTGGCCAACTGCCATTAACCATCACTAGATCATTTTGTCATGGTTGGGCTCCTCCATTGCTCCACAGACACAATTTCTGGATTCCTTTCTGCTGCCCCACAGATAGTTCCTTTATTTAAAGCACAGCTGGTGCAGGGCTCTTTAGCAGCTCAGGGAAAATTAGATTTTGCTGTCCCAGTGTGCACAGGCTGGCCAACTTTGTCTGGGGAAAAGCTTTGCAGACCTGGGTGTGCTGCTGCAGTTGGAGTGCTGGGCTGGGGATGCAGGAGGTGCTGCTCCTCACCAGGGCCCATGTTCCCTCTTGACCTGCTCTCTAGTTCCTTCCCTGGGTGGCCAGCGCTCTAGCATGGAAAAAATGACTGTTGTGTTCACCCCAGCAAGCCGCTGCCTGTAGGAGGTGTCTGCTTTGTGCGTGCACTGTCAATTCTGCTATAAAAATCATGTCTGGCATGATGTCTCTATTACAGTAGATACTCACTGGCTTGGATCTTTTTATGAGCACTTGGTTGTTCCATCTCCTAATCTTAGATGATCAGCCATCGGGTTTGGCTTGCAAGCCCCCAGATAAATGCTTCAAGATATAGTGAAAAGAAAGCTCAGAGGCCCACCCTATAATCAGGAATGGATTGAAGAGGAGATCCAATCCAGTCTTCCTTATACCAGCTTTATACTTAATAAAGATTCATCAGAGACCCACAGATATTGAATTCCTGAGGCAAAGTTTTGTATGGGCCAGTACATTGGTGAACTAGAATAAATCAACAAATAGTAAAGTAGGGTATGGATTACATTTGATTTTTGTTTCTGGAATGCTAAATTTCTTCAGTTAATCCTTTGATTTGCCTTTCCATGTCAGCAAGTTTCTACATTTACTCTATTGCCTCTGTGTTTTGTACCTTGTGTCCTAGTTAATCCTGACAATGTGGCTAATTGTTTTTTAATTTTGATAGATGACAGGCTATGACAATCTGTTGCACATGGAAGCAATTAATTTCTTTGATCTCCCTTGGTTTCTGACCAAATGGATTTTGGATGGAGTGGGCAGCTAGCTTGTATCCAGCAGGACTCCACACAATTGATGATGCCAGGTTATAATATCCATTAAATCACAGACACACAGAATCATATAGGTTGGAAAAGATCTTTAAGGTCATTGAGTCCAACCATAAACCTAATACTGCCACTTACACTCACTGCTGCTGATCATAATGCTGTGAGTAAGCGAAATCCCTTCATTACACCTGGGCAGAGGAACAGATGAGAGAATTGCTGTTGGAAACTTCCTGAAGTCGTGGTAAAATTAGAAGTATTTTGGCAAGAACACACTCATTCTTGGTTAAATCCAACCCATGGACAGCTAGCCGGTCTCTACGGGTTTGGCAGGAAAGTCCCACTGTTACGGTAATTTCTGGACCAGCCTCCCAGATGGAAAGCGACAGTACCAAAACTTAGATTGCATTGATTCTGCAGTTATCCTGATGGCAACACAAAACTGGGTTTGAAATTAAACCACTGACCTGTCAGCCTCTGTGCCTGGGAAGATCATGGAACAGATCCTCCAAGAAGCTCTGCTAAGGCACATGGGGGACAGGGAGGTGATTTGAGACAGCCAGCGTGGCTTCACCAAGGGCAAGTCTTGTCTGACCAACCGAGTGGCCTTCTGTGATGGAGTGACTACATCAATGGACAAAGGAAGAGCTACGGATGTCATCTATCTGGACTTCTGCAAGGCCTTTGACACGGTCCCCCACAACATCCTTCTCTCGAAATTGGCGAGATATGGATTTGATGGATGGACTGTTTGGTGGACAAGGAGTTGGTTGGATGGTTGCACCCAGAGAGTAGTGCTCAACAGCTCAGTGTCTGGATGGTGATCAGTGATGAGTGGTGTCCCTCAGGGGTCCATA
>WEKW01010198.1:219334-231747 GCA_013389905.1 Sula dactylatra | reverse complement strand
CACCCCGCAGCCCCCACAGATGCCCACAGACCTCACAGCCCCCCGCAGACCACCCACAGACCCCCGCAGACCCCTGGGAGGTGTCGCGCCGGCGGCCCGCCGTCCCCGGCTCGTCCCAAAAACCAACGGCACCTCAGTCAGTCATTTTGAATAAAGCCCCGAAAAGCGGCCGCCGAGCCCCGCTCACGCACCTCCAAGGCGGGAGTTTGCACCTCTCGGGTTAATACCAAGGTTTCTGCTTTTACCTGCTTTTGAAAAGTTCAGCAGAAAAGGCCTAGGACTTTCACCTTCGTTAAGGAATGGAAATGTAACGATGAGCCTGACGGTAACAAAGCTTTCACCCGCTTTGAAGCTTCTCTAACATCTGAGAGGTGAAAATTAGACACAAACACAAAGGGATGATACACTTGACTGAGCATCTCTCACACATGTATTTCCATATAACATATATAGATTAATCACAAAGCAGGAGTCCCTGCTCTGGCAAATAAAGTAACAAATGTATGCTTTGAAGGGGAACAGACTCCTAAATTAGTTAATCGTGATGGGTGGTGTGGTTTATACAAAAGAAAACAAAGTTAAAGCAGAGTTAAATGTAAGAATATGTATTAATTTACCAGGAAGAAACGTATCTTTGGTATTTTTAAGTTATTATACACAACCAAGCACTACAAGTCTGGAAAATTCAGCAATATTCAAAATGTTGTTTAATGATGAGCATTTTATATTGCAGACTAAAAAAAAAATTTCTTTAATATGTAGTTTCTCCTCTCTTTCCATTCCTTTCCCAGTGCCGGTATCATTAGAGTTGTGTTCAGTGTAATGGTGGATCTGGCTTCTAATTTGGAGCAGTGGGCCGTGTGACGTCCCTTCTTGCCCTTATTTTCTCATAGTTCATCGTAAGTAGCAGAACTCGTGTATAAATACCAGTAGTTTAGGCAGTGTGCTGAATGGTTATTTCTGACACCCTGGTGATCCTACTTTAAGAGTTCTTGAAACAGACTTTTGCTTTATGTTGTCACACCAATCAGTTAAAACAATCATTAGCAATCTATTTCAGTTGCAAGTATAGAGTTTGCACAAGATTCTGAATAAAAGAGAATTAAAAGAACATGTAATAATACTAAGTTGCTATAGTCTGTAAGAAATGTAAAACAGCCATATATGCTAAAGGTTTAGTTCCTGCTTTCCTGGTTACAGCATGTAACTGCCCTTGATCACGGAGTTCATGATGTTACAATAACGCATATGCTCTCTGCTTCAGCGTACAACGTAGTGTTCAAACGTAGTAACAGGATTGCCTAGAAATTTTTACAATTTCAGTAACTTGGGACACAGGAGGCAAGAGATCAGAACCTTCACACTTTCACAGTGACTTTCTGAGGTCTTCAGTAAGCTGGAAATTGTCTGGTAAAGCAGCCAGAGAGACAAAAAGAAGTAGCTTCATCATGACTCGGATAATTTAAGTCTGATTTTGTATTGGTTCTAAAGCAAGTTCTCTTACACGGGATTCACATGTGCAAGACTACATCTCCCAGCTGACTCTTCTTTCACAGTTAATGTATATTCATATAGCAGGTTAGAAAAAGAAGGCATTCTAGGCTTAAAGAACACTAGCCTTATAGGAGATTTTCAAATTTGGGAATCTTTCATGTTATTGATACAGGATGAAATACACTTTGTATTACAGAAGAGGCATTGGGATGAAGTATTCTGTAATTTTAACAGAAAATAAAAGTCGTTTTATTAAGAGGGCAGGTCGTTAACAACAAAAACCTATTGTTACTTGCACTGATGAATCCCAGATTTTTTAAAAGAACACATACAATAGCAGGCACTTCCCTCCCCCTGAAGTTCCAAAACACAATCTTCTTTTCTTCCTAGTGGGCATCAGTCAACTCCGTGTGTTCTTATACATTCATAATGCAGTTGAGCATTAATCTACAGGTGTGTTGGGTTCTTCTGAGAACTTAAGGTACTTGTGAAACTTAAGGAGGCAAAATCTAAATGCACAAGTTACCGCAGCTTGGTACAATTAATATGAAACTTCTTACCTGACTTTTTAAAAATCATACCTTTTCATTGCAAGGAATGTGGGAATTTATTTGTAGCTTTCCCTGCTTAATTTACAGGTTTAAATGAATCCTGCAAAATATAAATACATAACATTTAGTATTTCATTATGTGATTAATACTGTTGTCTTGCTCTAGTTATTGTGGTGTTTTACTAAAGTATTTTTAGCAGGCATTCTAAAACATCTTCACAGGTCAGACTGATTCAGTATATAGTCATGGATCTACCTTGTCTTTCCCAAATCAGTACTTCTGCTGGACCACAGACTGCAACTATGCATAAGCTATCTTTCAAAATATACATTTAAAGTATTTCCATTTTCAGTACAAAATGATTGAATTATACTTTGGACTATTGAAAACTTTCTATTCTTACTCTTCACGTGACTAGCAGAGTGCTGTCAAATTTGCATTGCAAATTCATTATGAGTAATATGCTTTAGGACCCTAACACAGAAAGTCTCAAGAGAGGATCCAAACAAGACTGGGGCCCATTGTACAACACAGTACACAAACACAGAGTAAGAAATATTCCCTATTCCAAAGACTTTGTAATAGAGTACAAAATGCAAAATGCTGAGCTGGGTGGGAGGCAAAGTAGTAAACAGTTCAGTATGAGGTGGAATGTTCAATAGCCTCCTGAGGAAATCCTGTTGCATCCAGTCTTACAAACACTCATCTGGTGTTTCTGAAGATGATGCTTGCTTTCTTGAAATCTGTGTTTGACCTTTCTTGGTGCTTAGACAAGCAGGGCCTTTTACTCATTGGGTACAAGAGCAAAATATCCCACAGGCCGCTCTTTGTCTCAAACATATGCTAGAGTAGCAAAAAGTGTTCTTAAAGAGGCAACCCACATTAACCAAAATGAAACCCTAAAAGCACTATAGTGCAACAAATACCATGCAGCATATAAATTCACATTTAACAAAAATATTGTGCACCATAAAAGGATTTCAACAACTACTGTCGCATTCCTACAGTAGCTTATATCTACATGTGAAATAAGATCACCCCAGATAGATCAGTGGAGTTTCATCTGAATTCAGTTTTCAGTTTCATCACAAAAAACTCTTTCACTGAAGCTACACGTCACTTGGGTGTAGTAGGAATGAGAAGAAAAGCCTACTGCTGCCCTTCGTGTGGACCAGTCTGTCACAGCACACACCATGCAGCTATGTGTGAGACAGAACGTGGATGCTATCAGGACTCCTAATTCCTGTTCCATCTTCTTGTGTAGAGAAGAGAGTGGCAGTTTCAGATGTCATAACCAAGTATCACATCATCTTGGGTCATCTGGACAAACTGAATCTGGAAGCACCGAGCGTGAAGGTATAACAACTTCGCCTTTTTGCAGGAGGACAGTATTTTAGGGGTGGAAGTGTCAGCCAGCACAAGCCTCAGTGTGCTGTCTCATGACCGGGGAGTGACACAGAGCCATTGTGCCAGCACTGATTATCCTGGTCATGCACGTAGGTAGGCACATACGCTCTGCAGGCCTGCCTTAGATCTACAAAAGTGTCTAGGTTCTTGTCTCCTGTTGATTTCAGTGGAAAGAAGTGCCTAAATAGTGCAATAAGTGGATGCTGTATTTCCAGCCTTTGTTGTAACAGTTGTCCATAAACTATCTTATCAAGTGAATGATTTTTGGCCTGTGTTGTAGCAGTATTGTGGGCAGCAGGTTCCTGATACAGACAGTGAGAGGCATAGAAGAGCAGAAGAATGAGGGCTAAAAACAGTGTTTCAGGCTACAGGACAGGTTGTGAGGAACTCTTACCAGTCTTGGCTACAGCAAGGGCGTATTGTGCACTTTTCAAGAGAATTTGCAGCAGTGTTCCCCTCCCATTCACAGTGATATGGCATCCCACTGACAATTATTTTCTTAGGAAAACATGAGCAGACTGTACAGTAAGCCAATTTTCAAACACAGTTTAACTGCTGGAAGCCAGAAGCAGCATCATGCAACCAGCAGATTCTGCCTCCTGTGCCACTAACTGTTTAAGAATTACCTTATTTTTCTGAAAATTAATTTACAACACATGCAATATCACCTCTCGTGTCCCAGACCTCACCTTCCAAAATAATGCCATTGCAGTCTGTAAGCTGACTGACAACACACAGCTTCAGAAAAAGGGGAAATATAGGGGGATAGTATTAAGAAACTACCACGTATGCCCTTAATTTATGTGGACTTTCTCCTTCCAGTGAGTCCAGATGTCAGGCTGCAAATATGCATTCAACAAATGAGTATATGAGAGTTACAATTTTTTAATATATCTGACTATGCTTAATATAAACTAAACATCTTGCAATACTGCCAGACATTCCCTTGCATTTTTATTTCAAGAGTTCTGCTTGTCCAGATACTCAGATCTCTACTTTCCTGACTATTATGGTATATATATGCCAATTGTTATAGTCAACAGTGAAAACAATATCTTAAGAAAATGGTCCGTATTCAGTCAATTGTGAGTTTTTCAAATTGGTTTTGCTCTCCAAGATTATTTTTTCATCTGATGTCCATTCAGTTCTCATACATGCATATATGCAAAACCTTATTCTCAATTAAATGAGAAGAGTCACAGAGAGGAACCTTAAAATAAATATTTAATATTTATTAGCAGAGATTCACTGTGTGCAGATTTCACCATTCCCTCTTTTTCCTCCTGAGTGCAGAAATGCATATAAAGTTTCTGGCATTTAGCAGACGATTTCCAACTGAATTCTAATTCTTAATGCTGCACACTTTGTATACATCATGATACGCAGCAGCTCAAATGGATACTGTATTTCAGCAAGCAATAAGCAGTCTCCATTGTCATCAAATACAGAGAAATAATGAGGGTTTTTTTACAGTGCTGAGAACTGAATTACCAGTGGTGTTGGCTGTGCGTCTCGGATAGCTTGGGAGCTGCAGGTGCTCTCATCCAGAGCCAATAAACAGTGGATCTACCACCATTCGATTTAGTATCAAATCTAATCATTCATCCAGTTCTAGAAGATTGGTCTCCTGGTGTGAAGATCCCCAATCTGCTAGCAGATGTTCCTAGGCTGTAATGGAAAAAGACATGCTTTTACATGAGACGGTGTAGTCACTGCCCAGGAGTGTTGCATATGATTTTAAAGTGTAAGCTTTTTGCATTTCCCTTGAATACGCTAAAATAAATACTACTATTCAGGATGAAGAGATAAAGCAAGAAATTCATTGTCTGAGAACATTGCCACACATGACCTGTTGCCCACTGATGGCTGTTCCTGACATAAAGATAATCCTGGTAATCTGAAATGGGGCCTGCACTAATTGAAAACATCAGAAACAAAATGTCTTGAGATACTTGCCATTCAGCTGCCAGTTCTGCAAACAAACACAGATGAGGGAAATTTCTTTTAATGAGTGCAACTAACTTTAAAAAATTGTTTTAGCAATGTAGAAGTGTAAGTTCATGTACTTGGTTCTTGCAGAAGCTTTTATTTCCATATTTACAGATAATCCCGTGGGAGGTAAAAATCTGGCACCAGATATTCTTTCAGCAGAGTGGATTAGGTTACAGCCCATCAAATCACAGTATACATTGTGCCAGTCTAAGAAGATATTTTCAGAGGAATATGAAAGAACAATTATTAACAGAACTCTGAAAAAAACCTAGGGCCCAGTCTGGGGGTATGTCATGGAAAAAAACCCGACAGGTTCAAACCCTCATTGGCACCAGGAATTCTTTCTTTTTAATGACTTGGAAGGTTCCATTAAGTGAAAGAGTGACACAAGGTTGCTACGACAACATGGGGAAGTCATGCTGGCGGAGACTAAAATGCTCAAAACCTTTCACTTTTTCCCTACAATCAAACAACAGTTTAGTTTAGGAAAAATAAAAAAAAAAATCTTTGCGGGAAGGAGCAGGAAATATATACGTACATCAGTGATGCCTCGGAGCGGAGAATAGCCAGGCAGCCGCTGCCTTGGTGGTCCATCCAGTACATTTCTAATGGAGGAACAAAGGAATTAGAAGCAAATGCAGAACAATGTCAGATTTTTGCAAAAGAAAAAGGCAATTAGTGCTATGTAGAGTTGTGCCCATATTTTGCATAACTACATGGCAGTTTTTCAATGTCAAAATTTTAATATGCCAATTATTCCTGTATTCCCAGAAAATGCACAGGAATTCACTTTTCTTTATAGTATCTCTAGAAGTTATCACCTATTAGATATTGGCAATACCATGCAAACAATTAACTTAAACCAAAGCATTTCTGTGATAGGTTTAATCCTATCACAGCAATCATTTCTTCACATCTTGTGCTGACGTGAATATATTTTTATCACATGTGTTTAAAGGCCTGTAACTCACAACCTATTTTGAAAGAAATAATTTTTTCCTCTCTGAAATAATGTATTCCAAGGGAGGATTTTCCAACAGTACCATGTAACTGAAAACATGCTCTACTTAAAAGTCATTCGTATGATTGGTGTGGGTTTCCTATTCCAGTGGCACGTGCTTTGGGGGTTTATAGTTAATACAACTCTACACTGAAGTGGCATGCTTTTTCCTGAAAGGCTCACAGATGTAATGCTCTAACTGAGGCACTACATTCAAACAAGTGGGCTGAAAGATCCATCTTACCCATCGTGAGAAGAGACAAGCTGCTTTCCCTCTTTTCTGACTGTGTGGGCAAAAGAAGACTGAACACAGGCGAAGGGATGAAGAATGGAATGGAGGCAGGAGACTTCTTTTTCCTTCTCTCCCTCCTGCCAGGTAATCTACTAGCATTCCCAGACTTTAAATGTTGATTCTGAACTCCAGCAAATCATTCCTCATGAATGTGCACAGCAGTGCTGACTTGCAATGGTTTTCTTAAGGCAGCTATTACTTTCAGCAATGCTGTGGTTATATACGTTTATCACATGCTAAACTGATTCATTTTCCCATACTTAGCTTACTAAGCTGATCAGGTGAGAGAGACAGCCTGATACTTAGTAGTTACAGTCCTGGAGTGAGAAGCCAGAGGGCAAAATTCCAGTTACATTGGTGTATCATGGAACTTGTCTCACTGCTTTAAGCAAACAGTATGGTAACAACAACGACAGCAGTCTGCACCCAGTGTACAGGACCTATCTCTTGTTATCCTCATCCAGCAACTGAGTATTCCTGTGAAGAACTGATGTGTCATAGCCCTACAGCTCCCTGGGTCAGATTCCTTACACTTCATAGCTGTCCAGCATAGTGTTCTCAAACATAAGCCAATTCACATTAATAGAACACTTTCATGTGATCCAGGGAGAAAGGGGATCCATACACCAGCTAGGAGGGAAGGAGTGCAGAAGGTTATAAAAATCAGGGACAGAGTGGTACATTTTCATTTTTAGTCTAGAGGAAAATTAGGTAAGTAATTTTTTATTAGTTCTTAAAATTTAAAAATGTCTAGACTCACAACAGTTTATTAATTATGTTTTAGACATTGCAAAAAGGCAAAGGGAGTGTCTTACAAGTAAAAGAAAATTTTCGCCTTACCAGAAAAAAAACAGTGGCTCCTTTGAGGTTCTATAGTTTCATGATCTCTTGTATAACTTGTTTTACAATCTACATAACCTATAAAGTCGTCTACAGGATATCTGTTTAGTCAGTATCTTTCTAAGACCAAGAGACTGATCGTTAAGTGTGCATGCCCTAAAATAGCTGTTTTAAAAACATGTTGCATCGTTACAGACTGTAATAGCTATTTGCAAATGCTGGAATTTTTAAATATGGCTCCCTTCCACTGTTGTTCTTTTTTCAAAAATAGTTCTAAGGATTTGTTTCAGAAAGGATTGCTTGTTAATTTTAAGTTGCCATGTAATGACAAGAATGTCTGTTTCTCATGCAGAATTTCAGAGATAAAATTAGCTGGCTAGTCACTAGAAAGATTATGCAGATGTTTGACAATGTTCTCAAGTGACAACTGGCTACAACGTTTTGTCCTTTCGTGCATAACAAAGTGTGCTTCAGGCTGTGCTGAACATCTGTAGGTAGAATATTGCCTCTGCTGACCCAAACATTTTGCAGATCTTCAGGTAGTTGAAGTCAGTTCTAGCCTTTCCCACTAGGAGAACTAATCAGATTAAAATAATACGTCACTAGATTGAGAGTAACAAGAATTTGATTATGTTATTATTTTGAATGTTGATGGCATTATATTGAAATATGTTGTCAGTTTGTAAGACCATGGCCACTTCAATTATTTCTGGATTTTTTTAATGAACAGGGTCTATATTACCACAATGTTTTGGCACGTTTTGTATGTTTTGGAAAGTAGTTTTCAAGTAGTCTGCCTTTAAAAAGTTAGGTTTATCTTCAGGCAGAAACTAACAATCGTATTGGCAGACACAGGATGACAATGGCAGACGTGCTTTTATCTATATTATAAAGTTGGTATTTCCTACAAAATCTGACCTTATAAAAAATAGAGTGCTTATACCTTGAATTTGTTTCTCATGATTCAGCTATTCAGGATCCAGCTGCTAATTACGTAGTAGACATTTTTCCATTTACACAGCCAAGAGATGGATTAGAAACCTGCTATACATGTTGGAGTTAAGAAAAAATCTCCATCCCTTCATGTTAAAGTTTTTTAGCTATAGATTAAGATCGTAATTAAGTAGATGCTAATACATATATCCATAAATCTTACTTTAAGTGGATTTTGGAAAGGAGAAAGGTAGAAGGGCTGGTAGTTGGCCAGAAGTGTAAGAAGGGCCTATGGATGGAAGATCTAATCCTCGTTGGCTTAGTTTTCCGTGCCCTGCCATCTGCATTTATGTCTACATCCATACATTCTTCCATCTTTAAAACAGATCTGTGACAGTGACAGGCTTGGATACCCTGACTTAGGGAGATCAGTAATCACTTTGCACATGCTCCAGAATTATCTAGTTAGTATTTTTTCATAAGCGTTGTCCCAGGGCAAGCTATGGGAAGCAATCTGGTCTAGGAAAGAGCTGATCTAAGTTATATTATAACTTGGTTATTTTCTCAGTAAAGCAAGTTGTCAATGACTGGACATGCTTGGATTGTCACATGGGCACTGGTTTGTGGGGCTGATTAGAAAGGACACCTGTTCAAAACCACTCAAACAGCCTACTGCAAAAAAGAAAGAAAATTAATGTCCCCAGTTCCAACCTTATTTTTCGTACTCACAGGTATGCCTGCAGACCATTTCCCCCTTGTACAAAAAAATAATTTATATTGTAAATTACTTGCTTGTTACTTTGTGGGGCTTGATACAAAGCAAGCAGGATAGAAATAGAAATAGAAGCAATAGTTTGGAGAGCTTCCAGAGGAGGCAGCGGAGGAGGGCCGAGGGGGAGACATCACTGTGAAGGTTCAGGTTGTGAAATCTCCTGCAGGCTGTGGTAGGGTCCCTGTCTTCACTGGCAACTTCCATTCATCTGCATGGGAGAAGGCATTTTTGAAGAATATTGAGGATATTCTTTCCTCATGACTTCAAGCTTTCTTTAAAATTCTCTAATATCTATCATCTTTTATGGCAGTATTAGAGAATGATTTTATGGCAGTTTTAGAGAATGTTTGACCTGTAATACTGGGCAGCTTTTAATCAGTGCTGAGCTGCCTCTTTCAGTGACGGAAGGCAAACCAAGCTTTCATACCGACCACTGACATTTTTTCTGGAAAGATAGGTCTTCATTCTGGGGGAGGTGGGAGCCTCTACTCAGGCTGCAGAAGACTCACATCTTTTTTTATGTTTTCTGATGCAGTGGAACAACATTCATAGAAGCCCCTTAAGTCCATAACAAGTCTGAAAAGAGGAAAATTTTACCCTACATCTATGATCTAAGCTTAAAGCTAAATGAAGAGCTTAAATCCAGTTGATTCTACATTGAATTGCAGCAACTAATGGTTTGAAGAGTTGCACTGCTGACAGCCAGTATATGTGTAGAGCCATCACAGATTTTAGTTCTTATTTTTCTTGACATAATCCTGTTTAAGTACTGGCTTCTAAAAATCACATGGTGAAACAAAGTTCCATTTAACTTTTGCACATTTTCATTAGAAACTCCTGAATGCAGGTTATTATGAAAATATATCAGTTGATCAAGATACATATACAGAATATACAGGGCTCAGCCAGTTTGACAAAATACTGAACTATATATTCTTGCCAAATTGAATTTGTCATGAGATGCTAGTTAGGACTTGACAGACTCATTTACTTCTCTGGTTTCACAGCAAGCATATGATCTAGCTAGCACTCTTGGTTCTTGGTCAAACCCAAGACTCAGCCAGCTCCGAGTCCTTACGAATGGATTAGGATATGTTTGTTTGCTTCATGTGTAAAGCAGTAGTGTGCTGCAGGGGATTTTATAGGACTGTAATAGGACTGTACATAAATAAAAGGTAAGAATGGTTTATATTGTACCTGGATGAAATCTACTATTCTGAATATAAGTAATCAGAAAAGATTCACTGATTCATGGCAACCTGACTGGGTGTATAGTGTAAACGCTTTTTCTTGCTATCAAAACATAATGTCATAGATATCATACTAATATATTTTTATATGAACGGTTGCCATATTTGCTATAGAAATATTTTAGAAGGAAACAGGTCCAGTATAACTGTGAGTAAGAAAGCAGGACTATGAAATAGTCTCCCTAGAGGCAATGAAAGAAAATGGGAAACTTTATTACTGAACCAAAGCTATAGCTGTTTCTGCAGAACAGATCTGATTGACGAATTGATCAAATTAGACCAAATGGAAAATATTTTCAAAGGAGTTCTTTGGAAAATATGATTTCAGAACATTTTCTCCCATTCCCAAAACATGCTTCCTCCAGAAGACCTGTAAAACATATTATTTTGGGGAGATATACACTACAAGAGAAGAGGGATATGTCCCTCAGCCCTGTTTTCAATGATTCTGTGAAGTGTTCAGCCAAACAGCACCATTTCCATGCACTTAATATTCAATGTAAGGTTTTCACTCACCCTCCAAAAGAGGCAGAGAGGATGTGTCTAGATCTTCTGGAGCAAAACCAATTTTTGATGTTGGCACACTCTGACATCGTGAGCAACTCCTGGTTGAAGCCAGAAGCACAAAGATTGCTGCAGTAAGGAAAGGGAAAAAAGTACGAAAAACAAGTTCATGAGTATCAAATCCCACTTTTTTACAGCACAGTTTTGGACCTTACATGCCTAGATTTTAATGTGCTCCATTTTGGGTTTTGCATGGTATAGACTGAATCCTCCAACGCTTCAGAGGGATACGTATGTGATGTATTATACATAGCTGTCTTTCACTTCTGTTACTATTATCCTAGTATAATGTGAGCTGTTGACCTATTTTTCATCCTCACAAAAAAGCTTTTGATTAGACTATAAAGATTTGGGTTTTAAATTTCTGTATGTGTCTGTGTATTATATATACGGCATATTGATACAATTGAAACTACAGTAATTATTATTAACTGTTGGAATAAGTTGCATGCCTACTTGTTACATTGTCTATTACCCACAGTTTCCAGGCCACTTCCAACTGTAAACTGAAAATTATACTTAACCACTTTCTTTATGAGAAAGAGCTGATTTTGCCCACAAATTTGGAGCATTGCACAGTTTTATTGAACCCATATGAAAATCTCTGCATGATGCAAGGGGGCAGAAGGTTTAAATTCATGGTCTACATAAAATTGGGGGCTTTTTTTCAGTTCCTCTGGTAGACTCTGAACTCATTGCACTGTTCACATCAAAAAGTGATGTGTGTCAGGAGCATTGAGCATGGATATAGTCTTGCATTCTAATAAACTAGCCTGAACATTTCTTAATTGTCATACATGCAAGCATTTCTGTTGGTAAAAATATTTCAAGAGTTTTGGAGATTGCACTTAAGCGTTTTGCATGAACATATTCTACAGCTTCATCATATCTTTCTCTGCTAAGTTCTGTTCTTACATCTGAAGTTCAAAGAGGTTTGATTCAACCTGTAAGCTATCGCACTTTTCAGAGAAGAATATTATTCTTTTCTAGATGTAGAGCACTTCACCAAGTAACCCTTAAGAGTTTGCTCATGCAACAAAAAAAGAATCGCATCTGGATACAAGATACTAATCTTGATTCACTTTAGCCCTTTAATTAGAGAAGGTGAAACTGTATATACTCCATTCATACATGAACTTTAAACTGGACAAACAATTGTAGACCTTATTTTGTGCTTGTTCCATTGACCTGAAATATGGTTAGTATCCACTTTTTGGGTACTAGTGACTGATACTTAGTTCCCTGCATTCTGTCATGGTTTCATGTGAAGAGTAGAAGTTTTACAGTTTTCCATTTACTAATATCTTGAAGAGCTTT
>WEKW01010198.1:167168-218318 GCA_013389905.1 Sula dactylatra | reverse complement strand
TTTAAATCTGTCATTAGGAGAAGCTGATTAGGTTTATGTCTGTCAAAAGGATGAAGACTTGTGCCATCTGTAACAACAGTGAGCAGCTTAGTTAACTTTGTCTCCACCAACCACCATGGATCACTAGGACCACTTCCCACCAACATGGCATTAGATCATCTTTTAAAAAAGCCACTACCACAAAGGCAAGCATCAAGAGCTCCAATTCAGAGTAGGACAATGCACTTCAGGCATCAGTCACTGTCACCAGATCATCATAAAAACTTTAGGGACTGTCTTTAACTAACTTCTCAGTCTTGTTTTGCATGCCTGCTTAGTTGAGTCAAAGGAGTCAAGGGGGGAAATAGCTTTATAATTTACATTCACATTCATCTTAAACATTTGTTCATTACATTCGTTGTAAACATTATGTTATAACAGTGATGAAACAATGGTAATGACAGTAAGGAAGCATTTTTGTTATCATGCGATTATTATCCTTTGAAAAAAAGCACGTAAAAATTATTTTACCCTCTACTGCTTTTCCTTCCTTCTTTATTTATGATATCTTTAATGATACCTCGGTGATGTTACTGTGCACAAAAATGTTCTTGTCTGGCCCTTACAAATAAACCTGAGGAAGTATTTTGCTCCTGGTTAGCTAATTTCTAATTAACTAGAAATTAGGGTCATTTTGTGCAGGGCTAAAGCAGTGTAGCATCTTTGAGAAAAGTCCCTCATTGAGTACCTATTCCATATAAAATATAACCTATTCTTTTAGAGCAGCAATGCCAAATCAAATCAGTCATCATTTTCACTCTGTACTGATATTCTGAGAGCTGAACACTAGCCCTATTTTCCTGTTTAGTCCAGGATTACGCAATATATTAATGGCCTAATCATTCAAGCCCTCTGTGCCTCAATTTCTACTTTTGTAAAATGTCAGCAGTGTTATCCTGCTTTGTGAACCAGTGAGGAACTTGCATAAGTAATCCTACCTAAATATTTACAGTACATGAATGTAAGTGTTGTGCTTACTTAATATAACTATTTTCAAGGCGCAGAAGATTGAAGAAACTGACTAGTTTAATTTCAAAGTGAATATTTTTTCAGCCAACTTCAGCATCTTTGTAAGCAATGATTCATGGCTTTATGAACGCTATCTGGACTACAAAATTATTTCAGTGGTCAGTGACTCAGTTCCCAGAGCTGGTGCTGCAAAGATCTAGTATAATTGCTTGGACTAGAGTCTGAAACCTAACGCTGGTCTAGCTATTAACAAGTTGTCTTGAGGTGCAAGTCTGCTGAGAGACTTATTTTCATAGTCTGCCCTCACTACTGATAAAACATAGCACATCTAGAGTCAGAATATTGTTCACTGCTAACTGTTCAGTAGCTGAGTTTATAACCTAATTTACTCTCACCCAGTGATCAAACAACTATCATAAGGTTATGAAAAACAGGTTCAGGCTAAATGGTCCCTAACTGAGGATGAAGGATATAACCTGTATAGCATATATGCATTTATATATACATAATAGGTAATATATACATGTGTATATATGTGTGTGAGTGTGTGTATACATGATTATGTACCTGTGTTGGGCCAGCACAAAAAATCAGTAAGCGTCCACCCCAAGGAAATTCTCTGAGTGTTAGAGGCTTTCTAGAAGCCCAGAAATGAGTCCTCCTCTCCTGTGATATTTGTGTGGGCATGAAGAGCGTGTTAGCACAGAGCCCAGAAAACAGCTGCAAACTGCCAACTCTGACATGTCAACACACCTCAGGCCAAGAAAGCAGGAGATGAAATACTGCTGCCATCCACAATTAGGGAGAGACAGTTGCTGACAGACAGTTCAGACTCCACAGCTAAAGGAGAACAAGAAGGAAGGAATCTCCTACCTTCTGAGCAGCTTTACGCCCTGCCTCTTCTCTGCCGTTCTCCTCAGCTCTCAGGAAACCAGACCTTATGGCAACTCTTGGCTCTCCCTTGTATTTCCGCTGGTCTCTTGGCCAAAGGGAGAAGAAAAAATGGAATGCATGGACAGAAGAGACAGGTAAATACTACAGAGGGGACAGCAAGGAAAATAGTTTGAAGAAAGAACCTGAAAAGAGGCAAGAAATAATTCACCTTGTGATGGATTCTTCCCATGCTTTATATGTGCCTGCAGAGACATGTTGAACCAGCTGGTCCCCAACTTGCTTATGTCTCCGTTTCTGCCTCAACTTAACATGGATTTTTGTCTCTCTGAGCTGTGTCCCACCATTCCCAATGCTGCTGCTGGACACCACAGCAGGCAACCAGCTCTGGGAGCAGAGAGCCACCAGGTTCTGAAAATCCACCTGTCACCTTAGACCTCCCACCACTCCTTCCAAAACTTTGCCCCAAGTCAGAGTAATGTTCTTCCTGCCTCATCTCTGAGGTTTAGGAACAGGGATCTCCACTTTAAGTGAATGACTGCAATTTAGAGTGTGACAACACATGTGCACTCTACCAAGTTGGCTATGGGCCTGAATGATACAGTCATATATATCTCATAGTAAAAGTATGGGTGATATTTTTCATAAATCATAATCAGCTGTTTATAAAAGACAGGCAATAATAATAAGGAAATCATTTGCAGTCCTGCCAATGATAGGCACAGATTGACCAAGTGAGCTATATAGGTCAGACTCCTCTACAGCTCCCAAGCCCTGCTAGCTGGTTGTGGTTTTAGGAACTTAAATATGAAGCCTTTATCCAGCTCTCCATAGCCACATGCTGCATGTGGAGAGAGAAAGAGAGTCAGTGCCACTGCACAGAGCTGTGTGTTTCATCTGGATCAACAGCGTTCCCACTGACTTAAGTGCTGCATATGGAATCTGGTGAAAAACTGCTGGCATAAATGTGGTTTGGAAAGAGAAACGCTCCAATACTTGGATGTTATTTTCTGGATCATATATATTTCGTGAAATACTTTTGGCATCACTTTTAAAGACTAAGTCCTCTGCATTACTTTGACATCTGCAATCAGTGCAAATTAAAAGGAATATACATGTGCTCAAAACATTTAATGTTCAATGCACAAGAGAAAGATTATTCAGATCCACAGATGTAGGCACTGAGAACCATTTTAGACACCCTGAGGTGGCCGTGACATCCTCATGGGACTGGCAGATAAAACACAAAACAAGACCCATGTCTTTCAGAGAAGCAATTATGGGATAAGCAGGATACCCTAAGGTGTCCAGTGTGACACTATATGTCTCTTTCAGGCAATAGAATCACACCTAAGATTTCCAGAATCACTTTTATTTATTATTGCATGAAACTATATAGTATTATGAAAGTTCTGTTAAAAGCTGAAATGGCAGCCTTCCTTTTTTAAGCTGGGAAAACATTCCTGGATAGAATGTAAAATAAAATTAATTAGCACCCCATGTTGCTTTAGGAAGGGTACCTCCTGGTGGAGGTTTGAACGACATTAACTCGAATTCCAGCATAGTCTGGCAAACTGGAGCATGCTGAGGAAGCTGGTGCTGACAGCCTAGTTCTGCCACTTGGTGGGTTTTTTTTACCTTGGGCAAATCAATTGATCTCCAAAGAAATATGTGTCTTCTCCTACACCCTTTGTGCTGTGATTGTTTAGACTAAAAGATCTGAAGGAGGGAGGAGGGACTGTCTGTACAGAGACTAAAATGAGAGGTAAAGTCTTGCAGGCAATTGATGTCTCTCATTATTTTCTAAAATCACTTCTAAGGGTACTGTGTATAAATAATGCCTTCACATTTTCTTTAACTGCCACCACTGCCATATCTAAGTACTTAATTACTGTGAACATGAATAAAACTTTGCCAAATACCTTAGCTATATGAAGAAGTTGAAGTCAAAACGTTTTTGGTTCACAATGTTTTTTTCCGGGTTTCACACCGTAGCAAAATAATTCCCTTTCACTTCCTCCCTGAACACAGTGACTTTGCAGCCTGACCGCCTCTGGTGCCACAGTCGGACCTCCATGGTGCACTGACATCCGCGGTGCAGGGGAGCCCTGAAGTGCTGCACTGGCATTGTTAGAAGCAATGGAAGTCTGCCACAGATCAGATTTTTCCAGGCCAGGTTGTTATACTCATTGAAAATTAGCCAGGAATGGGGAAAATATTTTTTAACTTTCTTAATCTGTTCTTAAAAAAATTATTTTGTCTCTTAGGAGCAGGTACTCAGCGTCCCCCTGTTTCTTTTCTTTCATATTTGTACATTAAGTGAAGCAAATCAGCCGAGGCTGGGCTGCATTGAAGAGCTGTCTCATTCGCTGTCCTTTAAATCCTCAGTCCTACCCTGTATCAGTGGTGCCGTCCTGACAGGCAATTTCTGGTTAACTTGGGGGAAGGGCGGCAGAATACCATTTCACAACTGTCACAAAAGGCCAGCTCAGCTTTTTGTTGCCAAGCAACATCACGATTTTACAGCAGATCCAGCTGCTGATGTTGCTAAGCAACTTCTTTCCCATCAAGTTGTGCACTTTTAAATCGTTACATGTTTACTAATTCTCGTTATAGGATTATGTTTTCCCACCCAGATCTTGGTATTTGCTCTTTTAGAATTTGTGAGGAAACAAGGGCTGAAGGACTATCATAGGTCAGTCGTTCCCGCAGATCTCTGTGATATTTTTCTAATATGCAGAAACTAAGAATGATTTTGCATTAGCTACATCAAGATCAGAGAAGAGCAAAATTCAGAACACCCCTCCTTTCTTCTCTTACCTACGAGACTAGCTGGTGTGTAATGGTATGCTCAGTGCTTCAGCAGAGCTTTGTAATGCTTTATGTGTAGTACCAATCATGTGAAAGTAAGGAACATAAAAACATTTTGTCTTATTTTGGCAGTATTTATACCATAAGGTAAAATGAGCTCAAACTAAATTGTCTTATATAAATACCTAAGGTAGCATGTATTAAATATATGAGAAGCTAATGTACCTGAGTAATGTGTGGTTATAAGTATACCAAATACTATATATACTAGGATTAAATTTGATCACTCATGACAAATTACTTGGATCTTACTGAAATGCCTAAGTCATTAACCCACCACATAGCTTACCTTTAAGTCTGTGCTGTGTTTTCCCCTAGTCTGAGTCTTCCAGTCCTCCTGGGTTAGATCCTCTTTTGATCAAGAAAAGGCAGTCTCCCTGGATGAGCAGGAAGCATGGATGAGGAACCACAGGGGAATTCCAGCAAATAACAGTAAAGCAGCCCAATGTGAGTACATCATCTCCCACCAGTTCTATCATAAAATCAAAAAGAATAAATCAAGACATCAGAGGATGAGAAATGCTCTCACAGTTAGTTGTTTGCACACACTGATTTGACTTCATACTGGAACAGAGCAGAAAAGCAGCATCTGCATAGGTGGGAACAACTTGCAGAGAATAGGTGTTGCTTGGGATAGATGGGATAGGACCTGAGTGTATCCTAATTTAGACATGAGAGTGGGTCAGAAAACTGACCCAAAGATGTAATGTCAGTGTTGTGAGACAGAGTTGTTCTAGGTCCAGAGATCAGAGAGCATGGTTGCTGTCTGTTAGCACGTATGTCGCTCCCCTCATTTCACATGACTCATGGTTCTGGCAGTAGTGAAGGTGTCTGCGTGGCTTTGCAAACCTTACACAAGAGTAGCCAAACTGAGGGATTCTCCTTTGCATATGTGTCGATAAAAATATACAATCAGAAATCATGATCAACTACGAGAAGGTCATTTTCCCCAAAGTTTGTGCCAGCCAATTGTTTTGCAAGGCAGCAACTTCTTCACTTTCACTTTGTGGCATTTTCTGGCCTTAGCTGAAATGGAATAGCACCAAATATGAGTTCAGTTTCTGATTATGAGGAAATAATGCAGCTAGCAGAAGTGAGGATATATTGCCAGGCTTGTGTTTTCCTGAGCTCCCACAGGAACCCCATTCTTAAATCCATGGCAGAGAGCCTAAACAAAACCATTGCATAATTTGTTGTCTATAGGCAATGAATTTTACAATGGCCTTATTTTGTTTTCTAAGGAAAAGCACACTAAAACTTTCATTTTATGAACTTCAGCTTTTCTGGATTCTGAAGTAGGCTGTGGAGACCAGAGAAAAGGGGATATGACAGCCACTTTCACATCTTTTAGTTTTTGAGCTTCACCATAGATCTTGACTTTTCCATCTTGAACGCTTAGAGGTATAGCACAGATTTATTTGACATATTGTATTGCCCACATGCCACCAAACCCACTCATATGTACTCTACTTTATAGCCTGAAAAAGCTCAGGGAATAGAGGTAATTTATTTCTGATCTGTGGAATTCTTTGATCAGTAACAGTGCCTTAAGGTGGTATAATAACGCTGGAGGCTTGGATTGCTGGATCACCAACTTCATAGAAAAAGAAAAGTTAAAAAGGCAGAGCTACTCATGTAGTCCCTGACCTTGCAAGTGTTCACTCCAGCTCTTCGCATGCATAATGTTTTCAAGCCAGATGTTTATAGACCAAGGCTTTGTGTAACAGGGAACAACCACAGGGAAGCCAGCAAACAGCATATAGCTGCCCTATGAAATCCTGCCTCTTATTCATGTCAGATATGAATTTTCCATGCTAGAGTCAGTAAAGCTGCCTAGCAGCTCTTCAAGGTGCAGGAAACCGGCAGCTGACAGTTCCTTTGCTGTGTGGCACCAACAAGCACCACTGGTGTTTACAGAAACTTTTTAATCCCTTGGAGTTGCCACTAATGATAAATGCACTGTCTTTTGTTATCAGCTGTCTTTCTGAGCACCCCTTTGTGGAAGCTTTGCTGGAACGGACAATGAGCATTAATAATAACAATCAGCTCACCCACAAACCCGTACTTCTTGCAACATCACATTTCAAAGAGCTTTTGTCATGTCTCCACCCTTCAGGATGATTAAATGGGAAATTATTTCAGCATAACCTGAACAGGAACATCAACATTTGTGAGCAGGTATTTCTGAGTGCTTTCAAGTGTAATATGAGAAAATGAAAGACAATCTTAAACACATAAACAAAATTGAAAACAAAATGCTGGGTAGCTATTCCCCACAATACTAATTTTCCCTTGAAAACATGGGCATAGCTTCAGTGTGCTGTTGATAGGGTTTCACTGAACAATTTTTATAGTGCCAGAAGCACTGGTCATACCATAGGCCAAGAAACACTGGAAGTGAAATAGGTTTTAACCAAAATCCATTTTCTCTGGTGTTGCTTTCGTGAAAAACTGTAGTACTCAATTCATGACACGCAGAGCTATAGCAGTCTCCCAGGAGCAGGGGGAGGCCCCGGTGGAGGAAGTATAACTTGTTTTCTTTTTCGCCTGGGGTGGAGGCAAGTTTGTTGTTCAGCAGGTTATGAAGGTGGGTCCCTGAAAGAAAGCCTACATTTCATGTCAGTCTGAGGAGAAGTAGGAGGAAAATAAGGTGCAAACTTGTGAGGTGAAGATGGAAGGAATGGTTTGAAGACATGCTCTTCGTGTCAGTGAATCCAAAGCTGCCAGATTAATCCTGGGATGTAAGTGTAAAGTTAAACGTTCTCTTGCTTGCTCGCTTTCAGAAAAGCAGTTGGTTTCTGACACACGGACAGTGTGTCAGTACAGACAGTTGTACAAGTACAAAAGTCTCTATGGGCTGATGAGACCAATTTGGTACTAGCAAGCAACTTTTGAGATAGATAGTGTTAAAATAATTTTAATAATGACATGTAAATTGTAAAAGATAGTATAGAAAGATGAGAAGGATTACCTTTTGGTTAAACTATGTTTATTTAATGAATGGATTTTTAGCATGGTTTTAATATTTATTTGAAATTCTATACATATGATAAAGCACTTGTAGTTTGCAACCTAAGTAATGCTTGTGTGCTGAGAAAATGTTTTAGAAATAATGCATGTAAAAAGGATTACAATAACATTGTAATCTGAAAAATTATCTCAGTTACTCTGCAATGTAATTCATGCTTAATTATCACTTGTCTCATTCTTGCAGAATCTGTAATGATTTTATTCCCTATTTATGACATTTATCGTCATTATTAAACAGATGGTAATGTGAGAATTGTGTGACAATTGTGAATTTTCATACTCTAGGGAAAGAAAAGACTAAGTAGACAGTGTGATGTGATATGTTATTGGAGATTTGTCATAGCTAGCAGTTTTGCCATGCTTTTGTGGTTTTCTACTTTGATTCCTGTACATTTTAATAACAAACTGTAAATATAGTATTTTTTCTTTCAACTGAATATTACAAATTTGGCCTGTATTAACAGTTGCTGTTCTTAACAGTCAGTACTGCTGAGTTGGTGCAGAAGCATTGAGAATATATTATGCATCGGAGTTAATTTAAAATAAATAGAGTAACATTATGTCATACTCTGGCTAATCTGTTTAAGAACTTGATAAGCAAAATTCACATTTTCCACAACTGATATACAAGACCCCACCCCAATTAACCATGGGGAACTGGAGACTTTCATTCATTCCCCAGCTTATGTTACTACTGCAAGTGCTTCTGAGGGGACACCCTTGAGAGTTTTAAATTTCCTGGTGTTTTCACATGATGCCTGTGGAAACAGGAAAAGAGCTGGGAAGAGGAAAGCTCTTTAAGTCAGTGGCACAGAAATGCCAGTATATTCACTCCTAGAAAAATGTACTGGCTGTTGAGAGAAGCGTGTCGCTTCCCTCAAGTTATTATTTCTCCAATAATAAATATTAATTATTATTAATGTATTCTAATAACCAGAAATAAAGTTATTATTTTTCTCCTGTGCATTGAAACCTTAGTTGGCCACTCTAACAGTGTGAGAATATTTTGTTATATCGATACATACTTGAGATATTATAATCTTAACCTGTTGTCTTGGAACATCTCAGGGAGCTGGGCCTGAAAAGGTTTGTGTGCACACACTACTGCATGATGGAGTACTTCATACTTGGGGAATAGTGATTTTGCAGATATTACATACACTCTTCAATTTAGTTCAGTACTATTTTAAAGCAGTAGAGGATTTGGAAGTAATCTCAGCAGATAAAACCTAGTGTTGCTAATTAATCACTGAAAGTGCAATCCTGGCCTCAGTGATTTAAACAGGAGCAAGTTCAAGCACCAATATATCCCCTGAAGACACTCAAGTTTAAACAGAGCACATCTTAAAAGCACAATACCGAACTTCTCTCTCTCTCCAAGCCTCCTGTGAAGAAAAATAATCTTTCAAGTTTAAAAAAGTGTACTATAGTAATAAGTAATAACATTCCTTAAAAGCTTGTATGGTTTCCTTGGCTAACAAAGTGCAATCTTTCTGTCAGAGCCTGACTTTAATGGAGTTTTTCTTGACATATACCGCAGAGCAGTCTCACATTCTTTGGAAAAAAAAATTGAAGTGTATAATTTTCACCTGTCCAGTCATACAATAAATACAGTGAATTTAAATTCCTGAGCCCCAAAATAAATTTACCAGAAGTAAATATCTATAAAAGAATCTCTATTGTGTATATTTACTATTGACTATCCTTCTCAAAAAAATACAGAAATTAATAATGCCTGGAGAGACGCTAATTCCAGAGCTGCTGGTTACAGTTCTAAAGCTCTGAGGACTTTTGTGAAATTAAATAATTAGAGTTGAGCTAGTATAAAACCAATAGTAATTAAGGCAGGCCAATCCTACTAAGTGCAAAGAAAATGTGTTTAGATCATAACATTGTAAGCAGAATAATGCCTAAGAAACGCAGGGTATGACTCCAGTGATAACGATAAAAAAAAATCCATTTACTCTTTCTTATAGCTAAGTGCGTATATGGAAAATTGTTTCTGTTACAGTAACGGTCAGGTTTAACGTTGTGGTTCTGACAATGTGAGCATGCAGCTCAGTCCAGGATCTCCAAGACATACAAGTGGTTTGAATAGATTTAAACCAGTAAGCTTTTCATATGGGCTTTCCATTCAAAGTAACTTTGGCAAGAAAAATGCCTTTCTGCTCAAATGACATGGGATAATCCAGAAACAGAGTAACAAAACTAAGTTTCAAGGAATGTCTTTCAGTATAAGTGGAGCCAGTGTAGGGAGGACAGCAGAGAGACATTACAAAATAAAAGCATAAGGAGTTCTCTTCCCCTGATTTATGACTTAAAAACATTGTAAGACTGAATGTCAGGAGGGGCAGCTTGTAGGGTGACTGAGATGACATTCCTCTGAAATTTCCAGGGGTTTTTGTTGTTTATTTGTTTGGTTGGTTTTTTTACTGAAGACTTTGAACCTTTTCTTTTCTTCCAGTGATTTTTCTTTAATTGCTGAGTGATACTGGACATCAGCATCAAAATGGGCAATGAGAACAGTAGTGCAGAAAATCAGGTGAGTGTGACAGGGTGATTACATTTCCCTTCCCTACTAGCCTAGAGCAGATCTTACAGAAATTGTTTTCACAGGCCACTTACCCCACATTTATCTTCTGCTCCCAGTTACACTCCTATTTAAGTGTCATTAATGGTAATTGAAGGCAACTCTTTGTTTGTTTATGTTTTTCTTTGGCAGTGACACTGCTAGATAGCACCAGGGCACTGTGTGGGTGGTTGCTCCCTGGGGGGCAGGAGTCATGGAGGATCCCCACAGGGTGAGCAGGGCTGGCTCATCCCACCTCACCAGCCAGGGAGCAAGGCAGCCGGGGGTCAGCCGGGGGCAGCCCCAGCTCCAGGCATCCGGCACGTCCCTGGAGAAAGGTACAGGCCAATATGGGTCCAGGATGTCAACCCGTGGGTCAGCCCAGCTCAGCGAAGCCAATGGCCACGCAGGGTAGGACTGTGTTGGAGCACGAGACCAACATCCTATGGCATCACTGGGGATAACGTCCCCAGGGGAACTGAAATGGGTTCCTGGGCCATGGGCAGGGTAGGGAGAGGCCCTGGGACCCAGGCAATGCCGGTGCCCTCAGAGCCCTGACACACAGTAGCTCCTCCTTGTTCAGAAATGAACATATGTGTGCTTTTCCAGGAATTTGCACCCGTTTTAGGAGGGTGCTTTGTAAATGCATCTTGGTGTTTGGTGATTTATTTTTAAATTCTTGAAATGAAGGGAACCCATATGCTATGGCTAGTTCTGTACAATTACATTAGAAATTACTATGTTGATATAAGTTTGAATAAAGCTTTTAATTCCTCTAATTTCAACAGTTAAAATACCAGAATATGTTTCATCTTTTCTTCCATATGTTACGGTAGATCATAAAATGCCTTAGGGTTCATTTTGCTTCCAGTTCAGGTCTCAGCAGATCTGTTGTACCTTGTGCATTGCAATGTGGAACCTCTCAAGGGAAACACTATTACAAGTTAGCCAGATTTTTTCATAAAGATTTTTTTAGAAGAAAAATCTGCTATAATTCTTGGTTGTTCTGGCCCAGTTGTATTGTTAGCCCAAGATTTGGTCCCAGCTTTTTTCAGGGTTTGGAAAGAGGGAATGTATTAATTCCTACAACTAAGTAATGAGAATTTCTTCTCCAGTGTGTACAACTTTCACTTAGGAAGCTTTTGAAAGTCAAATACACTTCTTCAGGAGTCCTCCTGAGGCTGAGAAGACTTTACTTGAAAGTTATTGAATTTATTAAGAAATTTAATAAAAAGCTCTTCTTTTCTAATAGGGAAAGTAAGCTTCTGGTCTCCATTTCACACTGCAAAAAAGCCAACCAACCAACTAACCAAACAAACAAACAAACAAAGAAAACCTCAAAGCAAAACAAAATAAATGCTAGAAAACCAAATTACTTTAAAAGTCACTATTAACAGAGAAAAAAATAGAAGTAGTAATAAAATCTTAAAAGCCAGTTAATCTGCTGAACAGCTATTGAAAAGGTATAGCTTAATGAATAGTCACAATTCATATAGTCACTGAAACATTTAAATATGTTCATTTTTAGTCAGAAGTTCCCAATGCGAATAAAGTCATCCTTATACCACCAAGCCAAGGAACACAGCAGGTAGTGGATGATGAAACTCCTTTGCATGGTTTGCATTTCAAAATGTTAGCATCAGGCTTGGCTGTGCATTTTCTTATGCATCTGCTTCTGGCTTTTGTTTTTTTGACACTGACTGCAAATTTGCAAGGCAGCTACATTTAAGTTTTCAGCAAGTTGTAAAAAAAATCTGGTTTCTTTTAAATTTTTTCTTCAGTAGCAATCTATGCTTTGGAGAAACAGCCTGTATTTGACCCTCTTTGCATGCTGACTTTCCTTCCAACTCTAACACAATTAAAATAGCTCAGTGGATGTTGTTCTTGTACTCAGTACCTTTTGACACGAGTTGTTGTTCTTGTTTATGTATTTACCAGAGAACACCATTGCCCAGTTCTAGCTCTCAGCTGAGTCATTTGGAAGCCGTACACATGGTTTGCATTAAAGATGGGAGAGCCTGTGCTAAGTTTAGAACTCATTTAATAGAAGGGAAGATCTGTGGAATAAATGTGCTACTATGAAGAATGTAGCAGGCACTTAGAGAAAAAGTAAATACCCAATATGTCTTGTAAAGACCAGCCTCTGAGGAAAACATGATCTAAATTTAGTAGAAATGAGCAAAGCTAATAAATAGATAAAATGAGGCTGGGGCCAGCAGTATATTTAACAATGTGATTTTACATATACTAACCATGTTCTGTTTTGCTGTAACAGTGCACAAATTCCAAACTGCTGAAAGATTTTAGGTTTGTGCCCTGCCCTATTAGAATGGCAAAGCTTGCTCCCAAACAAGGGTCTTTGTCAGTGGCACAGCTTGTTGGGCTTATGCTGAACTAAATATAAGCTATGTTTAAGATGTATTTTCCTTGAAAAGAAAAATTCCACATGAAGAGTAATATGTTTAAATTCAAAAAGAAACAATCTAGAAGAAGAGATATTTTGACCCAGTTCGACCCTTGAGATCCAGCCTTTAGCAGAAAAAATATAGGGGAAGTAAAGAAGTATTCTTTAATGCGAAGGTATGAAAAGTACCTCAGTTTATGGAACTCCAGAAGGCCTCAGCCATTGTGCTGCCCATCAGACACATCTTCATCCATCCAAATGCATCTGACGGTGTAGAGGAATGGCAGGGTCTGTCCTCTGGCTTTTCCCTGACTTTTCTGGACAGCCAAATGTTCAGAAATCATCTCCATGGTCATAATAAAAAGAGAAGGCTCATAGTTTTGTAGAAACTGATGTATCTGTGCACTTCCTCAGCCCTTGATAGTCTCGATAATCTGGGCTCAGATGCCAGTGAATAAAGTCCCACTTATAAACAAACCCAAGCTGACCAGGACCAACAAAACTCTGCTATCTAAGTCTGGCAGTGTGAGGCACATGGTCTGTGTGAAGGAGCGTGAGCCCAGCATACCAGCCCTGCAGCCCAGCCTTGTCCATGCTGCTCCAGGGGTTTGTGCAGTTAACTCAGGGACCAGCTCCCAAAGTGACTGTACGTTACAGGATTATTATTGACTTTATGACTGGTTTTTATCATGGTCTCCCGTCTGCTAGAATTATGCTATTACCAGGACATCTTTGCTTTCATATGAAAGGGGTGGCTGGAGGATGTAAAACAGACAGAGTTCTCTATCATTGGAAACATGAGCACAAAATTTTCTGAAGTTCGAACAGGCTGGATTTTCTAATATGTAATAATTTTAACTCAGGATTTTAATTCTTGCCACTCAGAGTTCTGAAGAGGAGAGCTGTCAACTTCCACAGCCTTTCTCATGATTACAGAAAAGGCAAACTTACCAAGTAATTGTAAAGCATTTTGAAGGTGAAAACTGCTGCTGAACTGAAATTCTAGCAGCGCATACTCTGCTCCACAGCTGAAGAGGGAATTTCAAAGTCAGTTACCACATAAGTTATTTCTATCTATTTTGCTTTATCCCTTCTTATTGTTTTATGAATAAGTAAATAGCCAAAGCTGGTTATTCCATATCTATGATATTGCCCGTCTCTCTTTAAGCGTATATCTTAACGTGTGGTTATCGTTTTTGTTCTTGTTTGCTTTCCACTGTGAAATGTGTAAGATAAGCAACACATGCATACTTGCCAGAGGGGTCATAACTTTTGAAAAGTCTATTTGTCTGAAGCATCATGCTGTGTTCCTGCTATAACCATTTAATTGTTATGAACGAATCTGACTGTTGCACGTTCTGCAGTTGATATTCTGCATTATTACTTTCTCCATATTTCAATTTCCTTATGCCCATGCGAAATGATGGATCTAGCTAATTGGCATGGTTCTTCTTTCAGATCCCAGCATTATGGGCACCAGCAGAGAATGCACTGGGCACATTAGCAGCTTCCAGCCTTCAGTCTCCATTCTCACAGATGATAACTGGGCAAAGTCCTCTGAGCTCTGGTGCTCATATTGCATGTTTACATACTTTCTGAATAGTGCAATAACATCTGTATACATTCCATTGTTTATATTCAATTGGGAACAAAAATACATTCCCAATTTTCTGCATAATAATTTTGTCTATAGCATTTTAATGAGGTACGTTGTTACCCTACACGGGCTTTTCTCTGAGTTTGTTGTGTCAACATGATTCACCACTTCCACTCTCTAAATTATTATTTTCTTTCATTTTTCCTTCCATTTCACCCATTGCACATCAGGAGGGCACAGGATGGCAGAACTGTTCCACATCCTTTCAGTCAACCTTTGCCCATAACAAGGTGTCCACGGCAGTTGGCTACAGGCCAGTATGCCCATTGCTGGTGCTTATGTATTTCTAGCATACCTCTGGTCACCATATTCATTAATGCTTACTTCCAATGATAATTACTACTGGTCCAATATTCTATGGTGAGTAATGCCAAGTATTTGTTTGAGTTTACACAAAAGGAACGTTGTCTGTTTTCGGAGAATTATACGTCCATTTATGCAAATGCAGGAAATTCTGGGACACTTCTCACTGCAATGAATCATTATTATACTTGTTCTCATCCTCCTTGTGAATGAAGGAGGCAGGATGAAAGAATAAGGATTCAAAGATGTGACGGGATTCGTAATTTGAAAGCATCATGAAAAGGAAGTTGGAAGACTATTCCTTCTCTTCTGAATTAATGGTTAAAGATTCCTTTGCATCTGTAAAGCCACCACCATTTCTAATGGGAAATGTACATTCATGGGTACAGATTAAATGAAAAATATTTTATAAAGAACCTCTATAATTATTTACTACATTTCTCCATTTAGAAATAGTGTGAAAATGTTGGACCTACATTTTCCACAGCTATGGGTAGTTAGAACTAGGCAAGCAAACACTATCGGCTGGGGAGCACAACAGAGTTTAGAACTCAGCCTGGAGACAATTTTCCCAGTAGTACTTCATATGATTCTAACAGCGACTTCTGAAGTGTTTTATTGCTAGGCTGCTAAGAACCACTCATCAGAAAGCTGCTTTAGCTAAAATTGTATTAACTGGAAATTGCAAGTTATGTGATGAAGATTTTTTCCCAAGATCATCAACTTTATTCTCTCTCTCTCCTGCTATATCTCATACACCTGCCATCCTTAAGAAAATAATGTAGGTACTCATCAGGCCTCCATCCAACTGTCAGGAAAGGGACAAAGGAAAATACGAAGCAGCAGCAAGACTAGTGGAGTTACAAAGATAACTATGAATTTTCCTTTGCCTACTGAACATAGATCACATAAACAGATGGAAAGATTAGGTTAACAAGAACCATGAAAGCAGTTATATAGCAATGCTTCATGTAGCCCACCGCAGACTCATGCTATGTACGTTCAAACAGACTAAGGCTTGAACATAGCAGCAAGTTGTTGAGAAGACACTTACATGACATTACAAAGATCTGAAGACAAACAGTTTAGTGCCCTCAGTGCACTGGAAGGGCCATAAACACGAACAATGAAGCCTGAAGGTTTGAACTGTTCTTGCTGTACTACGAGGAAATTGTGTATTCTGTGAAGAATGCTAAACCAAGGATAAGATGGTGACAAAACATAAATACACACACACACACCAGTTTGTTTTTATGTTCACAGCCACAGTCATTTCAGTAGGTATTTCTTAGGAGGGAAAGCAATCCTTTTTCTCCAAGAAAAGGTCATAGGTTCTTACAATAACTTGTTATATTTGTAAGAAGCAGATTAAATGAGACTTCTACCAAATGCCAATTTTTGCATTCCTGTCCCTTTGAGGATTTTAATTAGAAAAGGCATGAACTTAAAATTCTACTCCTGCGAGAGACAAATAAACCAAGCCAGAAGCAATAGCAAATGACACCATTACTGATTAAAAAAAAAACTAAACTACTGCAATAGCAAAATACTACATGGAATCTCCCTTAGGAAAAGAGTCTGCTTCTTGCATCTGATCGTGTAATAGTTACACCCAACTAATTAACTAGTCCTGATGTTTGGGCAAAAACCAAGAAGTGGTCATGATGGTCGTCCCTCTCTCTAAACTGCTCTACTCCAGCCACTCTCAACAAGGGGCAGGCACTGAATAATGCAGATTGGTCCACAAGTTGTTTACTAAAATCTGAATTTAGCTCCCTTGCAATGTGACAAAACCAAGTTTTAGTGTAATTCTTCAGATCTGAATTGTCATATGGAGTTCAAGCTTGGCCCCATATGTCAGGTACCAATTTGTTACTGTCCTGTGATCAGTAGTTTTGCTGACCAGCATTTGTGGATTTGATTGAAAAATTCTGGTTCTTAAAGCAATATCCACTCATTATCTAATTTTTATATGTTTTGGCATCACTTCTCCAAACAATGGAGAAACAATGGTTGTCCAAGGATATAAAGATTCAAAGATCTAATTTATTACTCAGTTAATGTACCTGCAGAACAGAAAAAAAAAAAAAAAAAAAAGCCAGAAGAGCAGAAAGGTAGCTCCTGAAACCTGCTTTGTCTTAAAAAATTGCAGCAGCCATTTTAGAAGTATGACTTCCCAACCATGTGACCTGTACAATTCTGTTTTTAGAAAAATGTAACATTCGAAACTTTTCTTCTATCCACTTTTCTGACATAGACTGGGTATTTCATTGGTATTGATTTCTGTTAGGTATCAGGGTATTAGGCAGACACATCCATGAACTGTTATGTTAACTTGATTGTTTTAAGATAGCAGCAAGCCATTTTCTGGTATCTCAGTTCTGTTTTCAAGGAAAGGATTTAATGCTGAAGTACAATAAAAATAACGAGGAACACCCTATTGATTAAGTCTTTGGATGAACAACTACTCACTCCCTTTTTCTGCAGCCAGTCCTGCAGTGAAACGAGCAACTGCTGCAAAGCATTGCAGTGAAACCTTTCCAAAGAGCGCCATGTGCGCGCTTTTCTGCTTGATGTTAGCCTGCTCAGCCACACATGTGCGAGCCGTTTGGCTGAGGAGGTGTGTGGCCCGCTGTCCCTAACAGGGACCATGTGTCCGTCTTCCCGATGCGGTCAGCTTGGCGGTTGATCCTGAAACCGGAGCCCGGGCGCCGCGGGGCCGACCTTTGCTCTGCGTCTCAGCGTTCACCTGCACTGCTGCTGCCCACTCCCATCCCACAGAGGAGGTGGTGGCTGGGAGCAAACAAACAACTTCTAGCAGGCAGACTTTAAAAAAACGCTATTAAAAAAAAAAAAACAACTTGTAATGGAAGACATGGAGAAAAATAAAAGGTAAGTTCTGGTTTATTGATTGAGACTTGTAAAGGCTTGTTCCAGCTTCCCCTCCAATAACCAGAGGGAGTTAGCGGGAATGGAAACTTAATGTAACTCTTCAAAGATTACTTTCAGCTAGTCAGAGCTATGGCATGTTCCAGCAACTGCTATAAAAAGATGTGTGTTTAATGGAGGAATGTTGCAGAGGGCAGATGTAAAAGGAAACAACTTTTATTGAAAGAAAGGAGAAAAGGGAATCAAAGGAAGTTACTTATTTGGAGGGGTCTGAGTGCGAACACTAGGTTTTAAAACCAGACCCATTTTGTTCTTTGTGATCAGGAGGAGCCCGATGCCTTGTTGAGAAACACGAGGCTTCTCAAATCGCTGTAACACAAGGCTGTGGCAGTGCCTAATGCTGTTGCTATGGCTTTAAACCGGGAGGGGAGAGTCAGTGTTTTGGGAGCTGAGCTGTGAACAGGCTCCCATGTAGCATTAAAGGAATTTCTTTCTGGTATGATAACTTCAGCCAGAGTACAGCCGTGCACATAATCCTTTTGGCTGCAATGTTAATGGAGTTCTCTTTCTTTTTTTTTTTTTAACTTTTAAGCTCCTGTTCAAAGTCATCAGGAAAATAAAGTGATCCTGTAATTTAGTTTGTGTTCTTGCAGAGTCCAATGCTTGTGGAAAGGTTTAATGCAAATGACATTGCATATTTCAGGAGAATCAGTTTTATTCATTTAAATACTATGTTGGCTTAAAGGGAAAAAAAGTATAGGCTGTTTAGTTTTCCTTCTGTTGTTTGTATATGGTCTGTGACAAACTTGGTTTGTTTGTTGTTGGGTTTTTTTAATTATCCTAGACGTAAAGAAAAAACTGCTGAGAACCTCTGTATTCCGATTTTTAATATCATTATTTCTTTAAGTCTTTCAATTAAGTAACTTATAATCTCAGAATCCTTTTCAAAATGGGGTATGCTACATTTGAAATGAATATAAAGCAAATTTAGCTGCAAGCTTCTATAGTAAATCACTTCAGAGGCTGTAGGTGTTGAAACCTCAAAGTAATTTATTTAACAGCAGCTTTGTGATGGCACTTTTGAACAAAACACAGTATTTCTAATTGTTTTTACAGATGTTAATTAAAAATAAAAAAGCATGCTCTGCAAAGCTTGTTCAGCACCTGATTTGCATAACTAGCTTAAATTTGAAAAACTTGATAGAGAAATTGAATTATGTTTTTCTGCTGGCTGGCATAGATTCACAGAGCATGTTCTTTTGTGATGATTAAATGAATACATTAAATGTAGAAGACCAGTATATAAAGCTTTCCTGTATCTTGGAATATTAGTAGTTCCTTTTACATTTAAATATCTACATTAAAATTTATTTTCTATTATTGTTAAAATCCTCCTTTGAGCTTCTTTTGAAAATATACTTTCCTGGCCATGTGTGCTCTTGCCTGACTAGGTAAGAGGACAACTTTGCTTTTTGATCATTCCAACACCTGACAGCCTGGGAAGAAAGAAAAAGAAAAGAAAGAAAAGAAAGAAAGAAAAGAAAGAAAGAAAGAAAGAAAGAAAGAAAGAAAGAAAGAAAGAAAGAAAGAAAGAAAGAAAGAAAGAAAGAAAGAAAGAAAGAAAGAAAGAAAGAAAGAAAGAGAAAGAAAGAGAAAGAAAGAAAGAAAAAGAAAGAAAGAAAGAAAGAAAGGAAGGAAGAGGGGTGTCAAAAATTCAAACTCCTCTCTGCTCCAACAGGAGCTATGTTGCAAAGGTTGTTTTAATATATGTTAAATTTGGTCCCATTTGGAACTGGAGAAACAAAAGTCAGATTTTTCTGTGGCCAATGACAGTTGCTTAGGGATAGCTGGGAGATGAACTATAACTTCTTAAACATTAGATCCATGAAAACACAAAACTATTTAAAACCAAAAAAAGTCAAAACCAACCAAACAAGTGAAAAACCCATCAGCCCCACCCCAAACAACTGATGGAAAATTTTAAAAGTAGTTTTCAAAACAGTGCACATAACTAACCTTTTGTTGTGATCGTTCCCCTTGCCTTCTCAGTCTGCCTCTCCCAACATGTTTTTGTTTTGATATTAAGACTTGATGTAACAGCTGATAAAATCACTGGGACATGGGCCCTTCTCTGTGTCTAATATGGAAACATCCTAGTTCTGATGAGATGAGGTGTTCAGATATAACAGGCACATAAATGTCTATATTATGTAGTTAACTTGTGAATTATGGAGATGAACAGTAGAAGTAAAATCCAGCAAACTGCTACCCAAATTATTCTGGCCCCAAAGTGTTCTGTGAAGTGTCATACTCAAGGAGTCAATGACAAATTAGCCTGACTCCACATTACAGTTTGAAACTGTCCTGAAATAATCGTATTGCTGGCTTGCAAGTACCTACCAGATGTAACCACAGCATCAGGTCTCCCTGTATTTTTTAGTGCTATTTGAGCTTTGGTAGCAATGTGCTATTGGATTTATTGTATGACAGGCTGATGAGTTGTGCTTCTTACTAATGCCATAACTGAGCCCTCATTGCTGATTAACTATAGGTTATCCTGTGGCTCATGAGATTCATGGCTCTGGATGGCAATCCAAAGGATGCTGGTTCTCTGCACAGAAAGGAGTTTTACTTTAGAGATTTGTGTGCAAGAGGCATCCCTGTTATGATGTGGCTCCAAAAGCAGGATGATGCAGGTCAGCAGAACAGAGGATTGTAACCTAAAGGAGCCCTTTGAGTTCAGTGGCTGATCTTGTGAAAGAGAGATTAATTAGAAGCAATGTGTGGGTACTAAGAGTGCAGTAGGTTAATGACTTAACTTTTTGCTGTGTTCCTGTCTGCCTTGGAAGATGACAAGGGCTTTAGAAGAAGGAAACAAAACATGTAGGTCTTCATCTTCTGAAGAGGGCTGTGAGGTATTCCTCCTGCCTAGCACCCAAATCAGCTAAAGAAAATTTGAGATGGTGGCAGTAGAAAGGAGGAAAAATAAGGAATTAGTTTTCACTGCTCTTGCCAACTGCTGGAAACATCTGGACAAATTTGTAAATTGCCCTAATTTCTTGGGGTTCTTTGTGTGGTTCTCCCTACCCTCCCTGCCCTGCTGGGGTAGGAAAGGCGGTCATTTTTGTCTGCAAGTGGCCTGAAAATTATACTTCACTTGGCTGCTACTCGGAGGCATTTATTTGTGGCCCACTTTCCAGACTGGCCCAATAGCTCTTGCGGTAAGACATGATACGTTGAGTAAATAAGAGCGTGATGCCATGGCTGCCTCGCGTGGCTTGATGTGCATTTACCAACCCACCGCCCTGCTCTTGTCCCGCTTCCCTGGTGCATCAAGGCTCACTCTCCGTGGGGTTGGGCCCATCTAGTTGAAGGAGTTCCTCTTCTGTCAAGACATAAATCCCACCCACCCTAACTGGCAAGCCAAGGAGGTGCTGGGTGCGGGGACAGTAGTGACAGTGGGGATGGTGTGTGTGTGGCAGCTGGGCAATGGCTGCATTCCAGCATGATCATGCATGGCCCCAGAAGTCACTGTTTTGGTTGGTTGGGTTTTTTCCTGACAATTAATTTAATAACACATTTTTTCGTAGTTCTTTCTCCCTGCACACATGTACGCATGCTGAAATAAATTCTCCACGCAAACTTTCTCATTGAAACAAAAGCAAGGCTGCCTAAAACATAGCACCAAAAGCAAAACAGAGCCCTGTAAGCTAACTAAGCTCTTTTTTTTTTTTTTTTCTGGCTGGAAGAAACAAATTTCCTCGTATAAATCTTGATGTTCTAGTATTTTTTTTGCCGTATACTGTGGTTTTGGGGCCAACATATATACTTAGATAAATATTCCAAATGCCAGATGTCAGCACATGCTGGGTAAGTGCTTAATAATCATGAAACCAAGAGCCCTTGGTCTATCCCAGTGGAAAGCTGTGTGATAAAGGAGACTTCTGCAAACAAAGCTGTAGTGAAGGGGTTCCTCCAGGGAAAGGCAGAGGATATGAGAGTTAATCAAATTTGCCTTAAGTCTAAAGGAAGTCTTTTTATATTTTTGGTATGCCCTGACCTTTTCAGTTGCTCATTACATGGGTTTTTCTTGTCCACTGGGTGTCTCTCATTCCTGGCTCTGGTCATGAGAAGCTTTTGGTTGTGTGAGAACACACCATGTTCAAACAGAGAAGTGTAATTCTGAAAACAACAGCTTTCTGCGATTTATTGACTACTACTAGAACAAAATAACCCCCAAAATTGAAAGTAAAAATACCTAAGAGATTAGTTGGAATTGTATACTGTGCTTTTCATCTATGACAGTCTTCCGTGGTTCTCCCATGGTCAGTACATACACTTATGTGTTTTTATCTTAAGTGTGCCTTTGGCTTTTTACAATTACAGGTAACAATTCTTAAAACAACAACGTCTGTATGTGGAGGGTAATCTAAGCAGTTTTCCTTCTCTTTTCACTATTGCTTGATGTGCCTGAGGATTTGAAATGGAGTTTCTTCATTCAGACTTCATTTTTGCTTTACATGTAATTGTTTCTCTCCAGTTCTTTTGTTACCCTTGAAGAACATCCTCAGGTACTGTTCAAAGCAGTTTTTACCAATTCTTCTTTGCCTTCTAAAGATACTTCTGCCAAAACAAAAAAACTCTCAGCAGGAAGGTGCCACTACCTGTTGTAAGTAGCCCCATGGGGTTGTTGTAGAACCCCAGGGATTTGCAGGCACACCAAGGGTCACAGCCTGGCACTTGCACAGGACTCTTTTCCTGCCTGGAGCAAAAACAACAGTCTGCAGTAGAAACAAAACAAAACAAAACAAAACAAATCACTCATGTAAAGGCATGTCTCCATGGATGAAGATCCTAGGTAAATATTTACCTTTGAGAAGAGGTGATGCAGAATCACCATATTTGTGTAATAGTATTTCTGTAGCTATTACTAAAGAAACTGCAGCATTTCCTGTAGCTGTTATTACAGAAAGGCAATGTGGTGGCGAATGAGACCCTCCATTTCAGTTCAGAGGCATTCTGAGCTTTGTGGAAGGGAAAGAATCCGGACTTGGGTTCAAATGCTGGGTCTTGATTAATGTTGGCTTTATCTCTGACTTCACTCCAAAGATACTGCTAATTTTATAAGTGTCAAAGTTTATAGCTTGTTTCCATTCTTTCTCATTTTAAACTTGCTTAGCAAGGAAGCATTTGCCAGGCTTGGAAAAAGAGATTATACCCTCCTTGGGTCAGTAAAGGCCCTGGCTGCTTTAGAACAATTGTTGTGTTCTTCTCTCCCTGTTCCTTTCGTAGTATTTATTTTTGGCTTAACCACTTCCTTCTGTTTTTCTGTCACGAAGAAAAAAATGGCTTGGCTTTGAAACCTGCAAGTTCCATGAAAGTAGTGAAATCTACCACAGAAAGTTGTCCATCAGTGAGCAGAACAAAACTCCTTAAGCTTACGTGTTCTCCAAAATTTCCTGCACTCCAAAATAGCAGTAGCTATTTAAATTGTTCTTTTTTTCATTTTAGAGCGCTCTACAAGATTCAGAATTGGGCCAACCTTCTGGTAATGGGCACGGTTTAAAAAGGAGCCCTCAGGAAAACAGCACAGAAAGATCTGGAGATCAGGACATCTCAGATCTTCTTCCTGCTGCTGTGCAACTGGCTGAGAGCATATCCCCATCAATTCCAGGACCTACAAGGTAAGAACGAAGTTTCTTCCTGTAAATAGACTTCAAGCCCTGCTGCTGTTGGTAGCTGGGGGATGTTCACTGAATTTCTGTTCTTGTGTAACTGATTTTCAAAATCTATCATCCTGATGGATGGTGATGATGCATTATTCAAAATAACCTGACAAAACACGGCTACTTACTGTTTACCAAACTGACTTTCTCGCCTTACTGCATAGCCATAAGCAAGACTTCAGCTGTTATAGTAACCCTTGACCTAAACTTCCTGTGCTTTTTGCTCATACTAATAAACTCTCATCTGAGACAGAGAAACATTGAAGAGTCTTTTGTAGTCACACATGGTTGTGAAGTAAGATGTAATTGTAAACAATTGCAAAATGCCATGCCCAGCTCTGTATAACAATCCTATTAAAAAGTACCAACTGAGCTAATATTTATTAGCATTGTACTCTTCTAAATGTCTTTAAAGTCACCTGATTAAATAAATAAGACCACTTTCAGAGTTAAGGTATTCTTCAGTGCTATTAAGGATGGCAGAAAGTAATGTAATCTGGATTTTATTAAATATTCCAAAGGGAATATTTTGTCTGAAGCATTAATATTTTTTTGCTTGAATACTTGCATTTTCCCATCGTACTAGGGTTTTCATCTGCTGCAGTGAAGAAATTATCTAGTGCCAGCATGATTTTAACATAGGGCTAAATACTTTCCTGATCATCAGTGTTACCTGGGACAGAATGATAGATACAGCCTAGAAGGGGTAGCAGTAACTTGCTGATAAATGTGTAGGATTTCTAGGCTGTGGGCACCTTTGTAAGTGTTTGCATGAACTTTCTTTAAGATTGAAGAATTCACTGCAAAAACACTGGCTGCACCCTTGTCAAGGGGAGTATGTGTGATTTGGGCCTTTTTCTATTTCCGCCAACCCTAGCTACCGTTTCTGATTGCCATTGTCTTTGAAAGATGTAAACCTGAGAAACTAAAAACAAGAACAAACAGTAGTCAAGTAAAATATTTCAAATGCCATTAAGTTAATGCTATCCCAGGCAATAAACTACTCTTCTGCTTTTTTTAATAAGGAGTTACGAAGATGAAGCATTTCTTTACCGAGAGGGTGTTCAAACACTGGAACAGCCTTCCCAGAGAGGTGGTCGATGCCCCAAGCCTGTCAGTGTTTAAAAGGCATTTGGACAATGCCCTTAATAATTTGCTTTAACTTTTGGTCAGCACTGAAGTGGTCAGGCAGTAGGACTAGATGATTGTTGTAGGTCCTTCCGAATATTCTATTCTATTCTATTCTATTTTCTTCTATTCTATTCTATTCTATTCTATTCTATTCTATTCTATTCTATTCTATTCTATTCTATTCTATTCTATTCTATCCTATCCTATCCTAAAATTATTGATATCATGCAACAGTTTGTGGCAGTTTAAGTCCAAATGCAGGTATTAAATAAGATCATAATTAAAGAACTTAGAGATATGACATAATCTAAAAAGATTTACCTAGAAAAAGCAGTTTGCTTTCTGGAAGGGACATTTTGGCTGTGCAGTGGAGCCCTTACAGTTCAGTAGGTTGTCATACTTCAGTACACACACTGGAAGATATTTACTGTTAATTCTATTTCTTCTGACTACCACTAGCACATCTTAATTATTGACTGAAAACAATAAAGTCTGAGCAAGACTAGGACCGCAAAGTCAATTTACAATGATAAAGGTATTTAGGCTTGAAGTTTAAAGTGCTGAAATTTTGCACATCCTTCCTAGAGATGTGTGACTATTTCTCTTCCATTGTGGCATCACTTTACTATCTAGCACCAAGTCTATACATGAAACAGCTCTTCCTTGGATGAGTTCCTTATGTCTTTGAGAGTGTACCTCCATTTTCATGTCAAAAGAGAAAAGCCACAGATGCCATTCACACAAGCTAGAAAAAATTGATTTTGCAGTTGTGATGTAAACCTGGACAGGAAGAGAATTCTAGGTGCATTTTTGTTCATATGTTATTACAGTTAACAAATACTACACATATCCTCAAGTTTCCTTCTAGTTTCTCTTGAAAATATTGTACATAATCACTATGTTGTATGATGTGTGTGTAATGGTGAGTAACCATGCTGTCGTAGCTGAAGAAAATATAAATTTATTGTAAGCTCCTTAAAACATGATCCATTGTGATTTGTGACTATAAAATAGTAGTTTTCTGGTATTCTTATCAATATGCAGGTTATATTATGAAAAGGGTGGAAGAGAGTTGAGGGAGAAATGACGAGTATTAGCAACTGTTAAATTTTGTATGTAGGCCTATCAGGAGTAACATTCCTAAAAATTAGAGTTGTTTGTGAAACTGCAAAATGACAGTTCTTAGACTTGTGCTTAGAACTGCAACACCCGTTTGTACCAGCATCCACCTAATACAGTGTTTGTGCCAACCACTGAGCCTGCCTTACGTACTGCCTCTACCCTATGAATGAAGTCGCAGCAGAACTCACCTCAGGGGGCTTAAATTATCTAGAGTTCATCTTGTTTCTCAAAAAGCATCTCTGCACAATTACGTTCTTGTTCACATTTTAAGGAAGATATATACACAACTTTCTCCAATGGCTGCCTATAAAGACTCTTCTAGCCAACTACTGGGAAGCTGATAGGGACAGTAACACTGTGAAACACTCAAAATGGAAAATATGCATTCAACTCCCTGACCTAACACTAACTCCCAGGAGTGAATCTTATCAAATCAATTAATATTTCTGAATTTCATTTTCTGCACCTGAAAAATGGGTATAGAATATTCACAGTGTAGTACATTAGAGATTCTTAGATGTCACCAGAAAACAGCCAGAAGTATGCGGAGATTTAAACTTTCTGACATTCTTGCTAGGTTCATTTGTGGAAATGTAAGGAACTCAAGTACACCAAATCAGAGGGCCCCATATAAGAGTTGTGAGGAAAGAGCTTTCCATCACTTCTGTGATATTTAGTTCATTTTTTAAATTCAAAATATATAAAGTCAAGGAGGGGATTTTGGGGAAGGGGAGGTTGTTTTACCCTGGTCAGCAATATCTTCCTCTACTTCTGTCTCTAAGAAAAATAATAGTAGGTGGCAAATCTTATCAAGCAGCTGGGAATGAAGCTGTATTCATTCATGCAGCAGGATTTTGTCGCTCTCACCCAATCTGGTGAAAACCATTCTTGATGAAATGTGTGTGCAGTCACAGCTAGGAAAGAAGCATGAAATTTTGGCAGTTTTTTGGTGGTACAAAGAAGGAAGTGTCAGCTTCAAGTTCCTCTAGCCATTCAAATGTGGGAAACAATTTAATACAGCCTGCAGACAGATCTATATCACTGTCAGTACTGGAAGGTCATGGTAAACTTCTCCAAGACTCATCACCTGAATATTTGACCTGAAACTTCTAGAATTTATCATGAGTCTTCCATCTTCGTATGATGGGCCTTTGTATCTTCATCCTGTGGGCAAGGTTGGGCAATCCTGCCATTGAAGGCAAGCAAACCTACAAGGTCTTGACTGAAGACCTCACTGTGGCTTTTAACACAACAAGGAATGGCCTGTCTTACTGACGGAGTCTCCCTTGACAATGCAGAAATCTATTAAACATGTTGCAAAACTTATATGCTGACTTTGGTGTACTGGGGCAGAGCAGAATTTAATCCTCAAATTATTGTATCCATTCTATTCTTTTCCAAAACCTGCCATTGTTTGTTCTGATGCTTTAGTATACTATAGGACTCACAACAGCAGTTTTTCAAGGTATTTCGTTCATAATCTCAAAGTAGCAAGTGCCTCTCTTCTTCCTGCTCTAGTGGTGGTAGAGATAACTGTTTGATAGAGTCTGATTTGAAGCCAGAAGTTGTCCCACAATTTTCTCTCTGTGGGTCTGGATTTTAGTGGAGGCACAAGTTCAGGCTCCAGCTGTAAGCAAGTAGAGGAGCTCTGAGCATGAATGTAAAAACAGCAAATGCTGGAGCTGAGGTGGGATGTGTGATGGTTTACGTTAGTGTCAGCAATTCTTGCATGTGGCCTTTTGGAAGACACTGTTAACTGAAGAAGCAAGTGGTTACACACTGGTGTGGTTTGCAACAATGGGCTAAGTTCAGCTACTGAACACAAGGCTGTCACCCACCCAGCACATTAAGCTACCCAAACTGGTGTTAGAATGGGCCAGTGGTAGCGATGGAGACTGTGGGGTGGGGTCTCTTATCTTCGGTTTTGAATATTTGTGGTTTAGCTGCAGCAAATGCAGTCTTGGTTTTTGTTTTTTTTTTTAATATTAGCATAGGTATTTCTATACTGTTCTGTGACCAATTTGTATTTTTAAAAATGCATTGCTCAAAAATGGCATAGCTGCAGTTCTTTAGGGGTTCCTTTTCAAAACAGGAGTACCGAGAACACTTGGACTTCTGTTGTAGTTGCCTAAAACAGCTTTACACTTCAGCATGCAAAATTATGATTCTTGTGAGATGAATGTTACATGAATGAGTCAGCTTGAAGGGATTCATAAGATTCTTGTTTCAGGAAACGTATTAGATGGGCAGGAGCTCAGGCAATTACTTTTTATTTAGCCTTACTCCTGAAACTGCTGGGACATGCATGTTTTGGGTGGCTTCTAAGTTATATTCTGCCAAAATAGAAACGAAGACAATAAACGGAAATCTGAAGTTTCAGATTCCAGGCTGTTTATTTTTAACTCGCTCCCGTACACTGCTTTGAACACATCTTTTCCACCCTGAAGTGAACTCTCACAGTCTTAAGAGTGTATGACCTGCCATCTTTGGATGGAGTATCTCTGTGTGGAAAACTACCACGTTTGCTTTTTTCCAATCTTCTGTGTGGCTTTCTTCCATTCCCCACAAATTCTCAGAAATTGTTTCAGCCACTTTTCAATTCTTATGTTTTGGAATTCAAAACATCTGTGACTCTTATTTTAAAATACTCTGTTTCAGTCCAGTTTTTTGTACCTGTTTCTCACTAGTCCTGTATGCTGAAAATTAGCAATTAATCTGTAAACTTTCCATGTGAAATAAAAATGCTGAAGAACTACAATAGCTAGCAAGCCCCAGGGTTGCTAACATTGATGTCTGCGCGAGATGTAGCCATGCACACAGACAGGAAAATGCCTGGGGAATCCTTAGTTGGACAACTCTACCCCAGAGAAGCATTTTTTTCCTGCAGGTTTAGAAAGAAGCAGATACAGCAATTTAAATGGTACACACCCAGAAGTAGTTCAGGGGAATAAGCACTCATTGTGGATGAACTTGGCTGCTTTCCCACCTCAAGTGCTGCGCACAGATCCTGTGGGACCCACAGAACCACTGCAGAATGACAAGCTGAAGCTGCCATGCATCCTGTGGGACCGTCCGTTCAGTGCCATGCTTCCTGCTGACTCTCCGGATATCTCGGATGGAGACCAGGAGCCGGCTATGGAACTGGGACTGAAGATCTGGCCATGTTTGCTTGCTGCAGCAGTAGTACAGCTTACTTTTTAAATGGCAGGATAATTTAGGTTGGTCATACTTAATATATTGCAGGCCCTGCATTTTATTCTGTGTGTGGAACCAGGAGGTGAAAAGTGATTGGGGGTGGGGGGAGAAGGGGAGGATGGTTCCCAGGAGGATCATATAGATCATTATTCCTGCTTCACTTTTTCCTGAAAGCTTAGATATACAGGGAGGGTGGGGGAAGCTGGCTGCTGTTAGCAGCCCTTTAGCGATGATGGATTTCTCATGTGTTTGTTTACACTGAAAAGTTAAAATAGTGACTTGCTCTGCCTCTAAAACTCTGACCTTTTTTTTTTTAAGGGAATGTGGAAATTATTTCCATGTTCCTAATTAACTTTCAGTACCTCTCAGGGACAGATTAAAGTGTAGGATTTTTTAAGTAAACTCAAGTCCTCCAGTACAGTGTGTCCAAATATGTAAACTCAAAATGTAGACACTGATGTCTCATGTGTCAGGGGAAACAGAAGAGAAACATTTGAGAAGCAGCTATACATGTGCCATGGTTGCAGAGCTGGCTGAGTATTTGTCCCCTTCAGTGCTTTCTAAGTTCATCCTCAGATTTCAGGCTGCTATACTCCTGGGAATATAATCACTCAGGCCCTGAGTTACATCAGTATGGATAGCAACCGCATGTGACCTCTGGGGTTCATAGGCTTCAGCGCTTGGTGTTTTTCCCTCACAAGTGTGACTGGATCAGAAAGCTTGCCTTTCCTTTCAACAACTACTGTACTTTTTAGAAGGAAAGGAAACAAATAAGACAAGGAAATTTTAAATTATCTATGATTTTCTGTTGCTGGATCATCAGTTTTGTTGTTTATCAAGTAGGCTTAACATCTTTGGGCGTCTCTACCCCCCACCCCTCCACACACACCCCTGAGATAGTAAACGCCAGCCAGAGAGCTTTTGTGTAGCTGCTGCTGGTTTTACCTTCTGTCCCCTTGCCTTTGCTGTGGATGGCAAAACAGAGTAATGGAAGTTGCAACTTCAAGTGTTAATGGTTGGTAGATCAGGTATGGCTCTTAATCCAGAAGTATTTCTTGTAGATGCATCATAAATCATTGATTTCTTAACATCCTTTATAGCTTCACACCCTAAACAAACTGGGCAGTGCTGTCCTAATAAACATCTTAGTAACAGGGCAGTACTCTTAAATTGTTCCATGATAATTCAAACTTGCCACAATATATTCTGAAGGTGGAAGCGGTTAACTACAGGTATTAAAAATTCATCAGTAAATTTGCAATGTTCTCCCAAACAAGCAATTTCTCAGTAATTATTTGTGCAAAACAAACACTTTAGGCATGTAAAGATTTAACTCATTGTTATTTGATGTTGTAACTGGAAGGACAGCATTCATATAGTCAGTACGTTAAGGCCTTGAACTTGTAAATCCTTAATTGTGCGCTTAACTTCTAAGACAAGGGAAAAGTTCCCTTTGATAATGCTTGAGTGCTGTGGGACATTTGCATATTTCAAGTTACATATGTACCTAGGTCTTTGTGTGACTGCATTTTCTTTTTATTTAACATGTCATCAATTACGTGCAGCAATTATTCCAAGCAAAATTACTCTTTCTGCCCTAAACTCTACACAAACTATGAGGAACTCTAATGTTCTTTCACACTTTGTCATTTGCATGTTTTGTTTTAAATATTACCCTACAGTATGAATTTTCTCCCTTAATAATACCAAACTAGTTCAGGTTACAAACAAAAGAGATCAAGTAACCACAAAAGAGAACAAATTTTGGTTTCCTGTATTTAAAAACCCCAACTTTCAGGGTCATAGCTTTGTGTTGATCATATTGAACGGGTTGTCTGAAAATGCATGCTCCCTGCAGCTAATTATTGATTGCTAATACATGGTCATGTGGATTGGGTTTTACTCAGGGGAATTATCTTCAGCATGTGGTGTCATTTCCCTGTAGTGTTATTCCCTATAAAAAGAGTGGAAGATAATGGGACTAGGTGTGACCTTAAGAGGTCATCTACTCTATCCTTCTGCCCTAAAGCAGGATCAACTGTGCTTAAGTCATACCCAACAGATGTTTGTCTAACTACAGCAGTGTCTTGCAGACAGAAAAGCAAGATTACAAAAAATGGAAAGGAAGATGTAGGATATGTTTCCTACATAGTTTTCCTTGTTATGTACATCAGAAGGAGAAACTTAAATGGAGATATCCAGGCAGGTCAGTCTGGATGTATCTTATTACGATTGGAAACTCGAATCTTTCAATTCTCTGTTATGTCCTGAATAAAACATTGAAGCAAGCTGAAGTAGCACAGATGATGAATATGCACTACTTCATTCTAAAAGTGAGTTTAAGTTGCTGTCACAGCATTTGCCAGCACCATCATTTTAATTCTGTTCAGCATATATTAATTACAAATTTGTCCCAATTCCTTCATCTACTCCTGAGTAAAATTAACAAGTTTTCAGCATTATCAAACACCAGAAAAAATGTTTTAGTTAATTCACAATGCTGAATAGCTTAGTTCATAGGATTGTTACCTGCCCTTGAACCTGCTAAGTCACAGGTTTGCTACTATGAGTCTTTACAAAGTTGCTACCAGCATGGCAGTAGATAGTTTATGGGTTTAGCAATTGTATTCAAGAAAACTTAACCACTTCAGACATGTTTGGAACTGTTTCATATTTAATAGCTGCAGAGAGAAGTATAATGTAACAAAGAAGTCATGTCTGTAAAGATCTTAGAGAAATTTCAGTCAGCTGAAATACGTAAAATGCAAATATATAATGATGTATGGTCTGTATGATGAATGTTACCAATGTTTCAGTCCCAAATTCATTACCATGCTTTTCCTAACTCAGTTGACAAATAGGATTAACAACGAGTAAAGAATCAGAGGTTAAAGATAAGTGATAAGGAGAAACTGTAATTGTAGGTGGTGTTTTCTACTTTTTCCAACACTGAGTTGCACAGAGGTTAGAGCACTTCACTCCCATCCCCAACCTGCACCCACATTTGTTCTTCCCCTGAACACCATGTCTCTGACAGGAGCATGCTTCCACGTTGAAGAACCCTGGGCACACAACTGCTAATGAGCAGTTTAATCATTAAGAAGATAAACCTGCAGCATGAGCAAAATGCTGGAATGGCAACTGACTCCCACTTTTCCATCCCATCCCCAACTCAGTGTTGTGGTTTCTGCGCCTCCTCTTCTAATTAAGAGTCCCTGAGTGCAAAATTAATGTAAAATGATAAAAGCTATTCCTTCCTTAGAGAAAGCCTCCCAGCATCTCCTTCTTTGTTCATGTCCCGTCATGCCCCATGTTGTCAGTGATCCAACAAATACCAGATATTGCATTGCCACCTGTCTTGTTCCCAGTGTCAGTAAGTTTTATATGAATAGGTGTCTTCAGTGTGCTAGGAAAAGCACACTTTTGGCTTTGGGCCAAAAGAATTTTTTAAAGTTTAAATAAAATGTATTAGTGTCATAAATTACATGTACAAACTGATGTCAAGCATTGCTGAAACTTGATTGAACTATAAATTAATTGTATGGTATAAATAATTTACCTTAGATTTGAGGCTTACCCTAAATATAGGCAAATCTCAATAGCTCTTTAAAGACTAGTTCATTTTCCATTGTAATGACTCTGAAGAAGGTTTTTCGGGTCTAAGACAGGCTCATGTTCAGTTTTACATGCAGCCTTCTGATAAATAAATTGTTGCATTGGGCAGTCCTCAGTATCAGAGGGGTTTTAACGCCACCTGGAAGTACCTTTTGTATACTATAGTGCAGCCCAAGAGCATGGGGTTTCAATGCGGCTTCAAGTTACTGAAGGGGCAGTGTTTGGATAAGCACAGACCTAAACTGCAGGGACCTGAGAGCTGGTCACTGACTCGATTTTCAGTCAGGTATTTTGTGCATAAAACTGGGCAGGGAAGGGGAGAGAAGCTTCTCAGATTTCTGGAGGTTACTTAAAAACCAGCCTATACTTAGCCTTACAGAAGGTGTTTTAAGCATCTTTTACAACTCCAGTTTGAATTTCTGAAATGAAGCCTGTTACTGCTAAGCTGTGGCAAAGCTCCAGTGATGGACTCACCATGAACAAACTCTTTCTGTGCAGCTATGGAACTAGAGCGCACTGCCATCACACTGACCTCTGAGCATTTGACAACGTGCTGTCTGCGTACCTTGCTTTGGATGGGAGTGGGGGGTTGGGAAATTTATTATTTCGCATTAAGTAAATGATGCCCCTTGCTCCTAGGTGCAATTCTGTGTTCACTTTTGAATTGATCTTTCACTCCATGTTCCCTATGGCAATGAAAATATGCCCAGGCTTCCTAGGGGAGGTGAGGCAGACAATAAGGTTAACCTATTCCATCACCTACAAACGTGGGTATGGAAAATGAGGTCCACACAGTGCACGTGAAAAATATGAAAAATAACTTCTCCTTCTCTGCAGTTAGTGCACCCACATCATCTCGGCTTCCATTTATTCTGTCTTATCTTTAATGGGTGTGGAGAGAGATCATACAAATGGTTATAGCTTATATGTGCTGAAATCAAACGCTGCAATAAAATGACCTCATAGGGTGTGTGTCATTGTATGGCAACATCATTCGGCAGGGTGACACCTTTGACCTTCTGGTGAGAATCAGCTGTGCTGATCAGTTGGAGAAAACATTCAACAGATGTGCCCTTCTTAATCTTCTGCTACACAATAGAAGTATAGCCAGATAACAGCAGTTACTGTGGATTGCACGGCCTTTAGCTTTGCGCAACATAGGCTCATAGAAGCAGAAATGAAAAACCTTTCTTTGAGGTACTGGTGCTTTTTCCAGTACTTTTGTCACTTTTTCCCACGTTGTTCCCTTAGTCTGTTAGATGTGCATCCCCTCTCCCCACGTTTAACTAAGACAGATTTTGGAATGGTTAAAATGCATGCCATGAGCATAGTGGCTGTCAGGTAAGACTGGGGTCATGTTTTCCAGAGTAAGGAGCATTTAAATCACTGTAATGTGTGTCTGATGGTTTAGTTCCTGAAAGCAGATTATCAGCTTCTCAGTGCATGTACTGCATGGCTTTGAAACGTCAATGGCACGAATTGTTCTTATTCTTTGCTTCATTTTCTTTATTGATGTGAAACGAATAAACATTTCCATTGTTGGCAGCATCAGTAATGAAGGCATCAATAGCCACAGTGCTGAAGATTTATCCAATTCAAATTCAAGCATGGTGTCTTCAGAGGTGACGGGACAGAACAACAGTATCTTGCAAGAACATGGAGGACAAACAGGCTCTGATGTCTTAAAGCAGGCTGCTGAAGCAAGAGAGAGAAGTCTGCCTACCTCAATGCGTTTTGCACACTGTGCCAAAGAACATGTCACAGCAGATCTTACGAGCAACAATGACAAGTTACCAATCTCAAATTGCAATGAAGCAGTGCCATCCCCAAGTCCAGCGAATGACAAAGAAGAGGGAATAGCACATGCTGTAACTGTGGACAGAGGCCCAAAATGTGACAATATTGCTGCCACTTCTGTGAAAGACGATGAGAATGATCCCCGAAACCCAAGCCTGGAGCCCAGCCCTCCAGCAGCAGTTACAGAAATGCAAGGAGTCACACAAATGAATTTGAGTGAATTAGGATTGCTCTGGCAGAGCGAACAGCTGGGTGGCATGAGGGAACCACATGTCAGCACGTTTCCCCAGGGTAGAGAAGCAGGAGATTATTGTACTGCTCAGGAGGCCAAGCAGGAGCGAGGAGTTTTGGAAGTAGGTCAGCCACAGACTGTAATTCAGCAAGGTAGACAGAGCACAGATGGTGGAGAGGGTCTGCTAATGAAAAAGGAAACCTTAATCCTAAATTATCCAACAACAGGAGGCTCAGGCAGTGAAAAATTTGGAGCAATTGTGAATGCTCAGGACTTCACTGAGATCAGTGAAGTCTGTAATCTACAGATGGGGGCTGTAACAACAGCTAAAGGGGGTGATGCAAACCCAGCTCTATCTGGAAGCAAAGGGGAGCAATCAGAAGCCTGTACTTTAATGTCAGAATTGCCTTCTAACCCTCCAAATCTCTTCCTTGTACCAAAGCCTGAACAGCCTTCGAGGGAATATGTACCTGGAAATGACTCTGAAGATCCAATGAGGAGCGAAGCAGTGAAAACAGCCTCTGAAAAAAACGAACCCATTTTTCAAAGAGAGCTTCAAAAGGAGGATGAGCTTGTTAGTGCCGAGCATTTCAGTGTGCCTTTATCATTTAAGCAAGAGGAAGAAGAAAAATCAGCTGTCATAACTGAAAGCCCAAAAGATGAAGCCAGTAGCAATGAATTTATAAAAGCTGATGATGTGTCTAGAGAAAGCACCACACTTTCTGAAACAGAAAGCATTATCAATCCCACCAAGGAAAACTCCCTGGTAGATAAAAGATTAGTACTGGAAGAATATGCATTAAGTACTTCTCTGAGCACATCCACAGAGCTGAACCAAAAAGAAACCGAGACAAATGTGACAGGAGAAAAAACCAAAATCCTAACAGAGGAGGCACGAATTTCAGAAACCAGTGAATTACTTGAGGTGTCAAGCGGGGCAGAAATACAGCTATTGAACTCTGCTAGTAGCCACCACCAGGACATGGAAAATACCCACTTGGGACACAATCCTGAAGAATTCAGTCTTTGTGAAAAGACTTCAACAAGTGACCTACGGGAAGAAGAAGGGGGAAAGCTGCCAAATTTAGACAGTAACTTTAAACCACCTGAAGATAATTCACACTCTCTTGGTTGTAAACCTGAACAACAAATGAGTAAAGAGCAAATAGCTGCCACAGATGACCTGGAGAATAAGCTCGTGGCTTCACCGAAGTTTCCAAGGGAAGAATGCCCACGGAGTTTTGATTGCTTTAATACTAAAGCAGAAGACGAAACTTCAGGCCAGCCAGGCTGTAATGGAACTGAAAAGTTTTGTTTAGCCGGTGCACACAGTTCACTGCTCCTCTACTCTGAGAACAATAATATTAAGCAGAGTAAGCAGGATGAATTCTGGGAAAAGGCTTTTGCTAGAGAAACTCTGTTAGAATCCGAATGCAAAACTAAGAGTCAAGAAAAGCCTGAGAGCTACAGCAAGTCAGAAGAAAGTGCAAAAATGTCCAAATCAAAACTTGAGCTCCAGGGCTTAAATGAGTTGGCAGGGACTATGGATCGCATGGCTGTACAAACTGAGGAGGCCTCACAGGTTTCGGAAACCACAGAACAGATCGGTCACGTCACTGAAGTGCCTTGCAGTGATCCAAAGCAAGGACCGGCAGCTGCAGCTGCAAAAAGCAGTGCCATGGATGGTAAAGAAAATGAGGGTATTCAACAAGAGAAGCACCAAACTGCAGTGGAAAGTGTCATGGAGGACAAAGATTTGGCACTGAAAAGTGAATGCAAATCGGATGTGCTGATGCAAGCTCAGCAGGAGCAAGTGGCTGCAGAAAGTCACAGAGATATGCAGATGGCTTGCTCAGAAACCTCCCAAGCTGCAGTCGGCGCTTCAGGACTCACTCCGCAGCAAGTTCATGTGGAGAAAGGAGGTGACAGCCACATCAGTGGAAACAGCTGCCCCTCTGAGAGTGACACGTGCAGCTCTTCTGAGGCCCTGGAGTGCAGCGTCAGAGAATTGCAGGAAAATGCAGATGTTGTGATTGCTCTTCCCCAAGCAAAGCAAATGGAGAAGTCAGTGTCTGTTGCTGGCGACAGTGGCTGGATTTCGAGTATAGGACTTGAACAACAGAAGCAGCAAAGCAGTCTGACAACTGTCACAAGAGCAGATGATCAGGAACACAAAGAAAGGGCTCTAAAACCTGAACAGCCATTGGACGTAAATAATGACAGCAACATACCAGAAATACCTCTAAACATTTCAAACAACCTCAATAAAGAATCTTCTGTGCTAGGTCCAGCACCAATCCAGTGCAACTCTGACACAGCAAAAGAAAAGGACAAGGATAAAAGCAGTGTCGTGGTGTCAGAGGATATGTGCAGCAGCAAACACGGGCAAAATATTTCTGGTATGACCATGCTTAATTTGCAAGATTGCAACCAGCAAAACAAAACTGATCTCAAGGCAGAAGAAAACTGCCTCAGTAAGCAAAACTCAAACAAGCCCGAGCAGGATAATAATTCTTTGATCTCAGCTAGTCAGCATGAAGCAGCATGTCATAGTGATACATTTTCTGAAGAATCTGACAAGAATGAACAGCCAGGCAGTGTATGCAGGATAAAGGATAATACTGGTGAAAGCCCTGCTGCTGCTATAAATGCTCTTCCAGGGACACAAAATTCAGCAAGTGGCACTAACATATCACAGGCTTTGCCAAGTGATACAGAAATAGCACATACTTCTGATAATTCTGAGAAAAATGATCCTCAAATATCTAATTCAGAAACTCAAGAGAAAATGCCATTAATGGCAAAAAACTCGGAAAAGATTGAAGGTCTGACTGCTGATGGGGGAATCATCCAGAAAGATGGAAACATGGAGATAAGTTATGAGGACAGTGCTTCTGTCACAGAAACAAGCAATATGAAAAATGATAAAAGTCCAGGGGCACAAGGATCTCCTTCACTGTTACAGGCACACAGGGAAGTAATTCCCACTGATAAGTCATATGAATCCAGCTGCATTCAAAAGACACCAGAGGAGCCTGGTTATTGTCAAGCAAATTTTACAGCCCTCTCTACAGGGACCTCTGCACTCAGTCATCCTAGCCAGCAACCTGGAAACAATACAAACAATGGTACTTGGGGGGAATTACTAAGTAATGAGCTGGAAGTTGTAGCATGCCAAAACACCTTAGAATGTAACTCGAATTTGCAGATTGCTGCAGGTTCTCAGGTGTCTGTGCACTTGGGCCCTTCACCCAGGGTAGACACAGGTAAAACAGCAAATTCAGAAAACAGCTCTGTGGGGAGTATGCGTGTGAATGAAAAAGATGTTCCAGACCAAAGTTTTCAGGGTGATAGAGTCGAAAGTTTAGTCCTGCCAGAGAGTTTAAATGTGGGGCAGAGTACTGGAAACTTAGCACAGTTCAGTTCTGAGAAGCTAAAGAAAGAGATATCTGCAATTAAATCCAAAGAAACAAAAAGTGAAGTAAACTTCAAAGAACAGCAAAGTGACAGTTCAGCAAAGTCTCTGTTAGCTTGCCCTACTGTAGAAGGGAAGCTGCTGAGCCTTTCATCTGTTGATAAACAAGTAGGCTCTAATGAGGAAATTGCAACCCATATCTGTGTAGATGACAAGTACGGTAAGATCTTAGAGAAACCTGGGAATTCAGAAAAAATGGAAGAGCTTTCAAAAGAGAATAATAACATAACCAGGGCAGAGATCAGTATTTCCGAGCAGTCTACGGAGAACTCTGGAAGGGAGCATGAGGCTCTGACTTGCAGCTCTCTGGATATTGGCTCCAGCCTCCCAGACTTTAGGGAGCATATCAGCCAGATATTTAAAAAAACTGTCCACAGCACACTGAGTGCTGAATTACCCCATCTTTTGTCTGAAAACCATGCGGGCTTCAAGCAGAGTCCAGTGGCCAAGGATACAGCAGAACTGTGTGGTGCTGAGAACTTTTCAGAATCAAACAAGGCAAGCAAAGGAGCTCCTGAGGGCACCTCAGAAGCAGAGGGGCAAGACTTGTCTTTAGCTACTGACACTTCCTGCAAAGCTGCCAAAAGCAAATCTCTGCAACAAGAAAACACAGTGGCAGAGCTGCCACCAGCAAGTCTCCAGGACACTGAGAAAAACAGGCAGCCCGATAGCTCTTTAGAAGTGGTCCCTAGACTGGATGGCACTACACCTGCTGAACGTGCTCTGGAAAATCTACAAAACCTGGACAAAACCACTGAGCATCCAGAGAGCAGTGAGATGGAAAGAAAGGAAGGTGTGTGTGCTAGTGGCATTGATCATGAAGCTCTAATAAGCTTAGAGATAAAGAAGCAAGGATCTGCTTCATCTGATGGGGCAGCCGCTGAGAACTTCTCTGCATATCCTGACAGTAAGCAGCAACCCACTGCAGCTGTTACCTCTACAGGTGATGTACAGAAGAGGAACTTAGAAGATGCTGCTACCGCAGAAGGAAATAACTTAATTACAGAGTGTAATGCAAAACCAGTTTCATCTGAAGAGGATGTAAGTCTTCCTACTGAACAGTGCCCGGATTCTAAGCCAAATGAACAGGAGAAGAGTGAGTACGGTGATCCAGACATTGCCAAGAGCAGCTCTGACATGGCAGCTTCAACACTTGTCTCAGGAGGATCTTACAATCATGAAAAATTGCCAGGCAATTTTAACACATTGCCTGGGGAAAATCAGGAGACACACATTTGCAGCAATTTTATGCATGACATTAAGTCTCAGAATGACATGCAGATGACACAGGATGATCCAGTAAATAGGAAATGCTTGGAAACATTGGAAAATTCACAAGATGCACAGCAAGAAAAGAAAGTGACCATGCATGGGTTAATAGATTACTTAAAAAACGAAGTAAGCCAGGATGATTGCTTGCAAACTGACTGTAAACTAGAACCTAGCAATATGACTGAGGGAAATGTAAAAAAGAACAGTGACATAGTGTTAAGCACAGAAAAGACAGGTAACAAAAAACCTGGAGACATCCCTGAAACAGGTACTGCAAGGATGTTAGTCACTGGTGAAGATGACTTAGCTATAAACACGAGCACTGAAGAGCAGGAGACAGACCCGTACAAAAATCACTCCCCAACCATTCCTGTGATGGAGCAGTGTGAGCATTCTGCATGTACAGATCTCCCTGTTACTGAAAATCTGCCGAGCAAGATGAATTCAGATCATGAAAGCTCACTTCAGGATGCCAAAAGAAAGCTGTCACCTCTTGTATTAACTGAGCCTAAGAACCTTGACCTCAATGAACTTCAAGACATGGCTGTGGCAGGATTACCTACTGAAAGGTATTTACTTTAAATTACTATGTGAAATGGTTTTCAGGACCCTGGGGCTTGATACGGATACCCATTGTCTAGGCGGCTTGGGAGGGCTTGGCACTTACTCTGTTCTTAAATTTCTATTAAATTTCTGTTGCTTCTAAATGTGGACTATGTGGAAGAAATTTGAAATAATTTGTAAGGGCAGAGGGGTCCTAAAAGCTGACCTAAATTCTTACCTGTTCCACGTTCTGGTTCAGATTCCTGCCCTTACCTGCATGAATTTGTTTACAATTCCCAGTGTTCACATCTCGTAGCCTAAAGTTAGGCAAAGAAATAGCACTTCCTAGCCTTAAGTTAGCAGGCTTTTGCCTAAGTTTTGGTGACCCAGTTAAATGAGACATGCAGCATTCACATGGTGGATTGCAGTATTTAAAAACAAGCCTACAGTATAACCCAATTACTCACACTGTTAGTTGTCTAGGTCTCCCTCTTATCCTCCAGTATAATATAATTGTATTGACAGTGCCTTTGATCACTCTGTTATTCAGTGTTTCTAATGACATGGAGTTGTTTCAGATATGAATTCCTCTCAGCTGGGATTTGTGGAACCTAAGAGCTGGGTTTTTTATTTTCCAAACATAGCAGTAACTGCTTTAATAAAGTTAAGACATTTTTTTGTAAGGTTCTACTTTGCTGTCTGAATTCTCAGTTTGATGTGCAGTTAATTCAGAAGAATTCTGATCTTAGAACAGGTGCTTTCCCTTTATCTAGTCATGTCACTGCTTCCTCTGTAACCTCAGCAACTTCCTTGCATGCTGTCCCTCTCCTTCCCGTACCAGAGAAGGCAGCTATAGCTGTAACTGCTCAGAGACAACAGCAGAGCAGAAGGGTACAGTGAAAAGCTGAACTATTTCAGACAACATCAGCTAATGGTCTGCATAGATGGAATCTTTCTAAGTACTACAAAAAAATTAGATAATATCAACTGAATAAGGACGGAAAATGTTTCAGTGCCACATTCCTTAAAGGTTAAAATGATAAAACCATATTGTAAGTGAAAATACCTGAAGTGTTTCTGTTGTTGTGAAAATGTCGGGGAGTTCTTCCTGTTGTATGTGGGTCTGGGACGGAGACTGAATATGACCTAATTGTGTGATTAAAATTTACATTAGAACATTAGAAGTGTTGGAAGTCTGAACAGCTATATGACTTTCTTTTTAAAGATCTGTCTATAAAATGACAAGGAAATTAGACCCTGTTATTTCTCTCTAGCTCCTTTCCTTTCTTTTTTGATTCCTTTTATACGATGACAAGCTTCACAGTGGATAACTTTGAAATTACCAAACAAATTGCTGGCATGGCCTGGTTCAGAAGCCTTAAGGGACCATGGGGCAGTACATGCGTATGTCTGCGCATGTGTTTTATATCAGGGCGGGTATCATACTTTAAGTAAATACCTGTGGCAAGCAGGGCAGGGTTCTTGAAACAGCTGCTGGCAATTCATGGAGTAGTTGCTTAATACTTGCATATGCTTTAAGAATTCATTATCACCTGTTTTTTCCAGTGTGAGGGTTTGTATCAACAGGCAGCTGCTACTTTTGGACTGCAGCTGTAAGTGGTGTCACACACATACCAAGTGTGCATATGCACGCAGGAGATACCTCATGCAGAGCCGTATGCAATTGCAGTATTGTAGATTTAAACACTGGGGACTCTCAGAGGTAGAGAGGAGTATTTGCTTTTGATCAGGCTCGTATCTTAGAGGAATATACATTTATAATACCAAAGAAGTAGAAAGCATTAGTTGAGCTGGCTGATCTGTCTTCAGCGGGTCCAACATGCTGACCTGTCCAGTTTTCCTCTGATCTTAAAACTGGTTTTGTATAGTTGAATTTCAAGCTGTATTCCATACCTTGTGTAGTCTGGTCACAACACTTGTTGCTGCAGAGTGGTTTCCAGTTATTTATTGCCCTATAATCCTCACAGAGGATAAACTATTAGAGCTGAGCAAAAAAAGGTGCACATTTCTGAAAGCTGACTGTGGGCATTCGGGCATGATGGAAAGAGCTCCAGGGAGAAAGACTCCTCCCCAGCTCTCAGAATAAGTAGTAGTAGGAAGTATATTACATTTAGGAGAAGGAAATGGCATGTTCTGAATTATTTCAGCAGTTTTCTCCCCCCTCCACTGCTTCTGTATATCTCCATCTCTTACAAAATCTCTAACGTTGAAACCCCACTGAACTGTGGGTGAGGGGGCAAAGTTTTGTGATCTGACTCTTAAATCCTTGTTAGGATTTCTTCCTGTAGAGGAAATAGAGGAATTTCTTTCCTTCGTGGCTATGGCACTGGGAGGAGGGTGCTTTTGTGATGAACAGTAGATCCAAGAACTGTCTGCAGTGACTCCTGCTCCCACCTCCTTTAGGAGTGGGACAGTGGTAAACTAATAAGAGCCTTTGTGTCTGAAGGCAATAGTACAGCACCGAAAACTTCCCTTAAAATCTTCAGTAAAAAGGACAATTATCTTTGGAAGGGAGGTTGTGGCTGAAGCATTAGCCCCACTTTCTTGTGGAAGCACAGCTGTGCTATTAGCAGAATTACGGAAGGGTTGGATTTTGGCAAACCTGCCTCTCAGCACTGAAAAGGAGTAAAAAATAACCCTTTCTTTGATGGTTTTCACATTTCTATCTCCCTACCGAACCTGTGACTGAAAACCTGTGTTCATGGTAGCCACATCTGGGCATCAAAGTGTCATCCTTCCCACTTACTATTGGGCATCCAGCAGCTCCATTTTGCTGTCTGAGTTTTACTTGGAAAGGCAGATAAGGACTTGAGGGGTTTTTTTTCTCTTTTTGTAATGTCTACACCCATACATCTTCATTCCTTTATGGAGAGAGAAAGGAGGTTCATATATGAACAGGGAGTCTTTATACCTTATGCCACTGAAATGCTCCTGTTTGCATCATGGGGTATGGCAGATGTTGATCAGAGCATGGAACAACATTGGAAATGATGGCAAAATTTAAGGATGTTTAGAGGTGGTGTGGAGTTTTTTGATAACTTCCCCCCGCAATTCAGCTGGCTGGCATGTGCAAACTGCCATTGTCCTGGAAAAAGTGACGAGGGAGCTTTTTGAAGTGGAGACTATGAAGTCAGTCCCAGATGTGCATCTGTAAGGTACAGAGAACAGATTGCATCATTCCTGATTTGTTGGTTTGGCAAAACAGTCAGCTTGTTAACAGGCCTTGGGGTGTTCCAGGGTTGTGGGGATGCTCACAGATGCAGCTTGGAGGTGGGTGTGCTGGTGAGGGAAGAAGGCAAGGAGCCGTAAACATGCTGCAAGCAATGACACTCATTTTGCAGTAAGGTGAGGTTCTCCTCTGCACCCCTCGGCAGAACCGGTTTGCTGCACAGAGCAGCATGGGCTGTGCTCGCTGCAGAGCTCAGCAATTCACCCAGTGCCCTCGCGGGCCTTGAATGTAGGAGGGCACTATGCAGGCTTGGCATTCCCAGAGCTTCTGGTGCTACTGACTTCTTCTGGAGCTTGTGCTGCAGAAGCAATCCTTATTCCAGCCCGACTATGCAAATCAATAGACAAGATGCCGTGCTTTCTTAGCTGTACTCATGCAGGTGCTCACTCTTCCTCTGTGGTGACTGAACCTTCTTTGCTGGCTGCACCTTGACCTCCTCCTCGTTATATGAGTGGCACACAAAGCTGGCTGTAAAGGGCGAGGAGGCTGTGGCACTGCACTGCTTTGGGGATAAGTGTTTCCTAACAGTTTTGACACTGCAAGAAACTCCACTGGGAGGGCCCTTTCCCAGCTATAGCACTGTATCGTAGGTGCTCTCCTATCACTGCTGTTGGTTTTTAAAGAATGCAGAGTTCTGTTGTATTGTCTCACATCAGTTATAAATCTAAACAATATTCTCATATGGGAAGTATGTTGCAGCAGTTGGCATCAGCAAAGCTACTTAAAAAACATTCTTTATGTCCTATGCATAGGTCAGAGAAGATCTCTAAAGTTGGTCCAGACATACTTTTGGATTTGCTTCGTGCTTTGTTCTTGCCATCAAAAATTGGCAAGTTCAGTCAGTCAGAAAAGAATGTTCACTCCTTAGTAAATACTGACTTGGTCTTTTTTGTCTGCATAACAAATACAGTATTAAATATTTTAACAGTCTTGCTGGATGAGGTATGGAATGTAGGACTGCTTTTCAGATCAGTGAAGTGTGTTTTGAGCACTAAGGCTTTGTGTCATTAGCATTTGAAAACAAGAGTTTGGAGTTAAAAGGAAACTTATCAAAACAGTGATTATGCAGCTTTCTTTATTTCCCTATTTTTTTAACTTCAGAATTAACTCAGGTGTGCAGCATCTCAGGATCACAAAACCGAGGGAGAAATAGCTGAAGGTGATTTACACATAAATGAAATGCACAAAATTAATCAGGCTATTTGTCTCTCCTGCCCTTCTCTCTTTGCATCTGAATTCTTTCTCTCTATTTCCCTCCCATCTTACTGTCATTGTTATCCTCAGTAGGTGCAACTGTTAGTACAGTTGTGCTTTTGGAGTTGCAAGCAGCTCAGCCGGCAGTCTTTAACTAAAATAACTGGATGGGGAGTTCTGTGAGAATTTCGTGTGTGTGAAGGCTGCGATATTTAATTTTGGTATTTTTCTATTCATGGAACAGTAAAATTAAGATAACTTCACTCTTACCCAATGGACATCTCACACTGCTTTCTAAGAAATGGAAGGGAGTTTTGCCATCTACTCCAATGGATGCCACTGACTGAAATGACCGCTGCTTTAGGCAGCACCTAAGTCAGTGTGAAATATTTATAAACTGCTGATTTGATAGCATGCCCTCTTGTACTCAAAGCACATACCAATGGAAAACTAGGTATGTGATACCATGCTGGTTATTTTTTTATTTTATTTATGTATGCCTCTGCTACACAAAAGTACAGAAGTGAATAATTTCTGGTCCTGCCAAATTGCTGGTACTTCTTGCTGTATTGAAAACATTCTGTAACACTCTTGAGAACCTTAGACACGTATTTTTAAGGTAGGCATTGACATGGATGGATAATACTTAAGCTGTTTTTTTCACACGTCCTTTTATGCTTCTCAAGAAATTACATTTAATGAATCAAATATAGGCATTTGCTGAAGAAATCCAGCAAGGACACTGATACTTTGTCCAATGTCTGGACAAGCAATTTAGCATCAATGTTTGCCTTCTTTTCTCATTAAGTTAAAAATTACTTTCAGATTAGTTTGTTTTCTGATTGGCTTTCCCCAGATGTATTTTTCAATCTTGCTTCTTCCAAGTAAGCAGCCTATTTTCTCAAAATTGTTTTTGCATATCCTACAGATCCCCATATTTTCTCTATTCCAACTTTGTATCTTCTGGCTTCTTGGACACCATAGAGCTAGTTCCACTGTCCCTGTTTCTAATAGAATATGCAAAGTAGGATTAGCCCCAGCTTTGAACCCTGCTGAGGGCAGCGCTGAGAACTGCAATTACAGACACAGGCATATTCTCCATGACTTGGATGTGGCTTCCTTCCAGTTTTTCTGCGTCTTGGCATGCTTGCATTGCACTAGTGCTTCTCAACAGAGACTCCTCTGGAGCCATGTCTGAAGAGCCAGAACTCTGTAGTACTTGCTTCATCCTTTGCTTTCTGGTTATTCTCCTGCTATCTTTTATGCTGATGTCCTTGGAGCAGGTCATATCAATATTGGTCCAGGTGTATGGAAGCCCACATGTGCATTGCTAATAGCAGGTGGGGTGTATTTAGATATTGCTATTCCTTAACATTTGGGTACTCTGGAAAATTCAAAAATTGTTATATGGATCTGTTTGGGCCTGCTCATCTACAGTCACCTTGACAGGTTAATTCTTAGAGTAGAGTCTCTTTGGTCTATAAGAAGCTCTGCATCTCAAATTGCAGTAAGCCTGGAAATGTTAATTGCTTAATTGTTCTGGATTCTAATGTCCCTGTGAAATGCTGAGTGCCACCATTCTGTGCTGTTGTCAAGAACCAGCCCTAGTGTGGTATGCTAATCTTGTTCTCCCCGCTGAAATGTGCTTGGAATCTCCTCCCAGACTAAGCATTTCCTGATGAACTCTTCTCTGTTCACCAGGCTTAACCCTTCCTCTTCCCTACTCCCCCTGTGCAGTACCTGCCCCATTCCTCTGTGGTCCTCAGTAAAATAACCAGTGGCCTGAAAGTGCCCAAAGACTCTGCAAGGTTGTTTCCATTTTAAATTCACTAATTTACTTTTTTTTACCTCTTGGTACTTTCCTTTCAACACAGCTGTGTGAAGAAAGGCTAGGGCTGCAGCCTGCCCTTAAAGCAGATGTTGGGCCAAAATCTCTGCTCCAGCACCGTGATATCAGCAAAGAATTTGGCCCTGAGCCTCTAACAGATCATCCAGGGAGAATGCTGCACCGTCCTGTCATCCTTTTTCACCCAGACCATCCTACAAGCACTATACTCCCAGTTATCCTTCTTCGCTTAAATAAGGGGGGTGTCTGGTTGTTTCACCTGATGAAAAATCAGATTAGGAAAATAGGCTGTATGCAGACAAGTTGGATTTAAATGATTTCGTTGGTCTGACCTACCTGGTGTTTTCCAACCTCAGACCTGTAAAGCTTGGCTTCTCTTTGTAAATGATGCTCTGAAAAACAAAGACCACTTGCTTCATGAAACTGAAACTCGTCAAACTGCTTTTTTATTCTTTTTCAGCCTGTCTTTCCTAACTCCCTTGGCTAATGAAACACAAACAGTATAATCAATAAAGCCTTTTTTTTTTTTTAAGGCACTCAAGAGCTTATGTAAAATCTTTGGAATTTGTTAGCATGATAACATTGTTATGCTCTCCTAGCTGATAGAAATATCAAAGCCAGCTAAGAATAACTCTGCAGCAGACAGAGAAGATTGGATTTGTTTCCTGGAACGAAAGCAAAAAGCATGTATGTGTCGCTCAGCTTCTAACAACTAAGGAAAAAATTTTAGCTGTCATTAAGATAAATGGACACTTAAAACTCCCGTCTCCCCTTCCTAACGATGTCACTAAATGGGCCAAATATAGACTTAGTTTTGCTGAATATTTGAAAGTCTCCAAGAATTTCCACACCTTCCCTTTTTTCTTTTCTTTTTTTTTTTTTTTTTTGAATGCTGTGATGGTACATGAAACTTCTGTTGCGTGCAGCACTCTTCAAATCTTGTTCCTCTGGTAGAAACTCCAAATAAACTTAGTTTGCTACGGAAGTTATCATTGGAATTTGTGAAGCTTTGAGTCTAGCCTAGGGTTTTCTAGAAATTGATCTTCCTAATTTGGAAATTTTCAAAACAGCAGTTTCCCATCAGTTTGATCCTCAAAAATGTAATGGTTAACATTAAACTTTTTTTTTCAAAGCAGACGCTTAAGGTAAAAGTGTGGGAATATAAAGAGACAGCCATCCCAAAGCCTCGCCAATAAAAATTGCTGGGAATTGCACAACCTAATTTTCAACCACCACATTGGTTGTGGGCAATTTGTATGTGGAAAGCAGTGGAAATATGAAGTTCAGGTGTTACAGAAGCGGCTTGGATATCTCAGCCAGGCTGCTCTGCAGCTAATTGGGTCTGTGGTTTTGCAGAGTGTATGACTATGAACCTCTGATTAGGAAATGCAAAACAGAAACTCCTCTTTAATTTTAAACAAACCGAAGTATATTTATATGCTTTTCTTCGTTACAAATGGCCTTAAAAATAGGCACTAAGTTTTTACAAAGAACAATTGAAAATCACACACGCACATTTTCTTAAAGATTAGTCGCATGGTGCAGCCTTACTGTTCAGAACAAACATAGGCATTGCTGTTTTGCTGGCTTTTTTGCAAGTTTATCACAAATACGGTAGTATTTGTATTTGCTTGTAGACCAGTGACAATCTTAACATCAATTTAAAGACCTGGAGAAGAGCGAGCCTTGTTTTCATGCTTACAGGGAAAAACTTGACAATCTGATCTGAGTTCATCCTGTATTCTCAAAAAACAGAATGTAAATTTAAAAGAAAAACTGTGTGGCGTTGCTGGTTTGGGTTTTTTTCAACATTTATTTAATGTAACATTCTTTCCAAGCCAATTTCATGGGTTTTTCGTAGGTTTTTTGAGGGCTGGCTCATTTCCTCCCTGCCCCCAGGCCCTTTGGTTTGGCAAAAGTGACATGGTTTATGGGAAAAACCCTCAGATGGAATTCACAGGAGCTGGGCAGGGTGGGTCACCACTAGCCATATGGTGTCCATCAGAAAATTTCACCAGGTGTCCACCCACAGTCTAAAAGCACCCTGACCGTGGAGCACAGCCAGAATGATGGGGTCTCTGACAACATTTCTCAAGTCATAGTCCAGACCTGACAACGCAACCTAAACTGATGTCCTGAAACCCAGCACCGCTGAAGGTACTGAACTTCAGTACCTTTAATTTTTCTGTAATTCAATTTCCCATCTTCCTGAGCGTAGGGTGAAAATGTGGCACGCCTAAGGAGAATATTCATGCTTTGGTCTCGCAATTAGGAGTGGTGTGGGATGTGGAAGCTGGGTGAAGTATATATACATATATATGCTCTGCCTTTCAGCACCATGTGCCTATGTAATGTCAGGTAACCATAGTGTCGCCACAGGAACTTTGTTGTTCCTGTGCCACGAACTACTTAGCATTGCCAAACTAAAAAGATGATTATTTATTTTAGGGTTTCCTCCACCCCTAAGACTGCAACCTAACTTCTCACATAGAGCTTGGTAAATGTTATCTTCATGGACACATACATATGTAGAAAAGCAAGAAGTGGGGATCTAGCAAAGATAAAATCCTCCACCCAAATGCAAAATAGTGGTGTTCTTTAAAAACGCTTGGGATCCACATTACTAAAATACAACAGTTCCCCCCAATATAAGATATTCTGATGCTTTCCGCCCTCTCCTTGAGGCGAACTGTTCCCTGGGAGCGAGGGAAGGGCCCGGACTCCAGCGGGGCAATCCTGCAGTATGTCTCCTGCCGCCAAGTCCCTCTCCTTGACACACTCACCGCCAAGTCCCTCTCCTCGGCACACTCACCGCTCCTACCCAGCTCCGGCCCTCCGGAGAAATCTTTTGCAACACTTTCTTTCGCGGCTCTTTGATCTGCGGGCTCCCAGCCTCAGCCAGACTGCGTGTCACAGCAGGCTGCAGCCTGAAGTCAGCCCCTGTCCTGTAATTGTCTCCCCAGCCTTGCTGGGAGGTTGCTTATCTCTTGTTTTCCTGTTGCTTTTCGGCTTGTTTCCTCTCTCCTCCCCGAAGCCTTCTATTAATGCAGATTAAGTAATTCCTACAGGAAAATCAGATAATCAAGCACACCTTAGCACTGTGTTCCTGGAGTTACTGCATATCAGTTTTCCTATGTTTAAGTAGCAACGGGCACTGGGAGGAAAGGGGAAATGTTTTTGCGACAAAAGCAGGTTGAGATTGCTTAGCAGTAGGTGAAAGGGTTTTGGTACAGCAAGAACCTAATGAATAAAGAGAGAGGCACGTTATATGAGCAAAATGACCATTTTATTCCAAAAATGCTAAATTTGGTTTTGTTAGCAGGAATGTAGCTAGTCGATGTCCACAGCTTTGTGCCAGACTGAAGTGCTGCTTGCACAGAAAATCAAAATTTATTTTAATGAATCTTATTCTCTCCGGGGTCTCCCTCCTCCTCAGGGCTGTTGTACCTGCAGAAGCTATTTGTGAAATGGTTTCCAGATGACAAAAGAGTTTAGTTCTCCCAAAATGAGAGGGTGGCTGAACGCCTGTACCTGTATCAGAAATCACAGTAACTTTTTCCATGCCTGGTTTCCTGCTGCTTGGGAGGCAGGATATGAGAGAGCTGCTCTCCCCAGAAACTTTAACTGTCTGCCTGATTTCAATCCTTGCTGTCAGAGTGGATGCTACTGGCCCCCAGTGCTGCAACTAAGTGAACTCTCCACAGCGTATCTTTCTGTAAGTGATGTTTACCCCTCGATGATCCATACCTTGCAGCCCAGGTGATGTTGGTAGTCTACATGTTTTTTGGCATGTTCACCCATTACAGTATCTGATTTGGTCTCCAGGGGTCACTTGGTATATCCTTCTATTTCCTGTGCAGGTATCCCAAATTGTTAAAAGCAGCAATGAGCACATCCAGGGGAAATCCCTGTCATCTGCTTTCAGACTCATGAATGTGGAAGTTCTCCTGTAACACAAAATTTACCTGGGCAACAACTTGTTGCCTCCTTTGCTCATAGAAAATCGAACAAGGGCTAGAGGAGAAACAGTTCAGGAGGAAAAAAAAAATAAAATTAAAAAACCTGATGAATACCTTTTTACACCTGAGGCTTGGTTCTGAATGGATGCTTTGGGAGGTCCAGCTGGTATCATTACTGTACCCTAACATTAAAAGGAGATGCACAGTCCTGCTAAGAGCTGGTCTGAGTTCTGACGAAGAGGAAATGTTAGTCTTGTCACCCAAGCAGGCGTGGCTGGCACCACAGTTGAACAATGTCCAAAGTTCAGGCAGAGCGCACATGGAGTCAGCTGGGAAACTCTAACTCGGCTAAATTAAGCCTCTGTAGCCCCAGCATTTTATCTGAAATATCTCAACTGGGCATTTGGTAAGCAATGAATCTACTGACTGTCTTGCTGTGGGTTAGACATTATAGTCATTTAGTCTATAGTCAGTGTATGACATGCTATAAGCACGATAATGATCTCCCTGGGTAGAGACTCAATTAATTCCTTGGGTGCCGGCAGCTTGTATATGCGATTTGGTGTATCTCGATGCAAAGATCTATTTACCTGTGAAGCCATTCCTTTGTGTTGTAAGAAACCCATAGGAAACCCAAGAGATTAACAAGGGCAGGCATAATTAAAACTGCTCCCTTTTCTTATAGGTGAGGAAACCTCTAAGAAAACCTGTGTGACTTCAGGCGCTGAAACTTAACACAAGGATTAGAGTAGGAATAAAAAGGTTTGGTTTAGATTTACAGCTATAAACAAAGTTTCAGTGGAAGTTGTTAAAAACTTTTCCTGCATCCTGAAGCTTTTAAGAAGTTATCTTTAAAGTCGGGCCAAAACCCATTCCCTTAAAACTTAAGAAAATTGCCAGACACCATCAATTAAGCAAGGCTCTGCTTAAGTGGTTCTTAAAAATGATAGGAGGTATTTGTGTGTGCTTTACACACGGCGTAATTTAATCTGTCCGCACCCCCCCCCCCAGCAGCCATCGGCTTGCCGTGATTCCAAAAGTCCCGGGAGAAACTCCACCGCAAAAACAGGAGAAAAAGCACCAAACCCACGTGGGAGCCGCGGCTCTGCAGCTCTGGGGTAGCGTGCGGGGCCGCGTGTCCGTGTCTCGTGTCCGTGTGTCCGTCCGCCCG